>JABUQX010056174.1:0-7500 GCA_015478945.1 Trachelipus rathkii | reverse complement strand
TTTCACAAAATTAGAGTTCAAAAATCTTCTTCTTCTAGCCACCACTGACACTTTTTTCTTTTTCAACAATAATTTATATTCTCAATCAAATTCATTAGCTATGGGTTCACCTCTCAGTGCTACTTTAGCAAATATCTAGTTAAATCATTTCGAAACAATATGGCTTAACCAATGTCCCGACCACTTCAAACCTACTCATTTTAAAAGGTATATGGATGATACTTTCTTACTATTTAATAACAAATCCAATGTTTCATTATTTTTTGACTATATCAACTCCCAACTTACTAACATCAATTTCACAAGAGAAGATGAACAAAACAATACTCTACCTTTTCTCGATTTACTTATAAAAAAAAACGCCACGGACTTTACAACTGAAATTTACAGAAAAAAGACTTTTACTGGACTGGGAATGAACTTTTTCAGCCACACCCCTTTACTCTTTAAATGTAATAGATATAGATCCCTCTACACAGAGCCTTACCATTTATCCTCAATCTTATGTCTCTAATGCCATTATGAATACGATTTCTCCTCAAATACCTTTACTAACCATATTTTCCTCGTCCACTGATACATAAATACATTAATCATTTTTATGACATCCAATTCGAAAACAAACCTATTTAGACACTGTAAAAAGAAGATATTTTTATAAAAAACTTTGAGAGTATTTACATCCATTAATTTATTTAAAACTAACAAAAATGATTTGACCAAATATTCATAGTATCCATCCGCACAACTTTAACCATTAACCTTATTTTTACATCTTCTTTTAGTATATCTTCTCTCTTGAATCACAAACGGATAAGATTCCGCGATCTCTTAAGTCTGCGATTTATTATAAATTTAAATTAGTGCTGTCTGCAACAGACTTCTATTCATTGCAGTTCCTTTACAAAATGTCAATTTTCTCAAACTTTGCAAACCATACAATTAAATGAGCACCGCGAAATATCCACGTAACCAACAATTTTTTCACTTACTCTTCAAACTCTGCTATTAGGAGATTCACTGTTTACTATATAATCATCCTCTTCTTCTTCTAACTTCTCTATACTGGCTCACAAATCTCACCAACCACAAAGTTACATCTATTCTGAATCATTATTCGAATTCATCACTTAAAAACCTCACTCAATTAACGACAGCAGCCGTCCCATAACTTACAAACTTTAATGAACCTATTCTGTTAATTCACGAGAATATTAGCAGATCGTTATCGGAGATAAGCTAACATATTATATAATTTCGCAGCATTATTGAATACCTGTTCTGTTGTTGAAATTACATAAATTTAATTTTAACTTAAAATTATATTTGATATTTAGTTGAGTAACTTTATTAATTATGTTAATTTCATATCATTGAATATTTATATTTATCATCTAATTTAGTTATTTAATATATGATGTAATACTATAATTTTTAATAATTATTGTATTGTATTGCCATGTCGTGCTTCAACGATTTGTTGAATTATTTAGTTATCCGTTATTGCATTTAATTTATTTCTTTAATGTTGTAATACCGAAAATGTTAATAATTACTATTAACTTTTAAGAAGAAAAAATTTGTTTAGTTTAATTCCCTTTAGATTTCACTTAATTAATTTATAAACTTTTGTTATATTACTTGCAAGGTCTTAATGTTTTATTTATTTATCTTACTTGTATTTCCTCGGTATCCAAGAGTTACTTATTTATTATTGTTATTATATTATTATTATTTATTATTATATATACTATTATTATTGTAATACTAATATTATTATGATATAGACTATATTTCACTATATTTTATATATTATTTAAATTTATTTTATTTGTCTTCTGCTTTTAATTTGATTTACTTTTTATTTTATTTTTATTTTTATTTATATAGTTTTAAAATTTTATATTATTATATTATTTATTATATTATTTTATTATTATTATTATTATTATTATTATTAGTATTATTATTATTATATTATTATATTATTATAATTGTTATATTATTATTATATATTATATTATTTTTATTATTTGTTATATTGATTATCTTATTGCTATTTCCATTATTTTTGTAGTGTCTAAAATTCCTGAGGATGGTATGACTAGTTTTGATCATCGAAAACGTTGAATAAAGTGCTTGATATTTCAGATTGTTTATGTTCTTTCATTATAAAATTACGCTTCCCAAAGAATATAATTAAATGATCTTATATATATATATTATATATAATATATATAATATATATATAATAATATATATATATTAAATATATATATATATATATATATATATATCACTATATATATATATATATATATATATATATACATGTATATATATAATATATATATAAATTATATATATAATATATATATATATTATATATATATATATATATATAATATATATTATATAATATATATATATATATATATATATATATATATATTGACAGTATTTCCAATTCCACCTGAAATAATCTGGAACGGGCATCGAGCTATTGGTCCAATTGGTCCTTTAAAAGAAAATTCCATTCACGAAATCACATGCCTCACAAAGAGGGGGTCGACCCTCTCCTTTCTCTTGTTTGGTGGTTGGAGGCCATAAAGCCTTGAATCAGAGTCAAGCAGGTGATGAAAATGGAGAAGTAAAGTCCATTCTCACATTAAAGCTTCTCGTGATCTGAATATGAAGACATTGTCGTGTCATGCACAAATTAGAAAAGGAGCGGCTCCCATCACGCAGCCTTTGACAGCGTCTGTCAGGCTCAACGTAACGCGTAAGCTCTTCTCAAACTTATTTACTATATAGATATAATATACTATATATATTATATAATAGATTATATATATATATATATATATAACTATATATTAAAATATATTATATTCATATATATATATATAATATATACTATAATATACTTATGGATAACTGACAACAAATTCACCATTTATAACATATATATAAATATATACTATATATATTTATATAATATATACTATAATATATATATACTATATAATATCGTATTATATATATATATATATATATAATATATATAATATAATATAGTTAGATATAGATAGTTAGATTGTATGTTTTCATGAATTGTGCATATCTGTGAGTTGACTGTTATCGTGCCTTTATAACCCATATATATATAATATAATATATATATATATATTATATATATAAACATATACTATATATATAATATATATATATTATATATACTTACTCTAGACACCCGCCATAACATATGTATATATAATATGATACTTTACTAATTCCTCCACTGGGAATATCAATAAAGGAGCGAGACATCCGGTATCGGTGGATTCGACACTAACCCTTCTTGTCTTCATGGGATCGCACTACCTCACGGCTTGAAATCCACCTGTGAAGTCGGATGATGAAATTTTAAGAGCATTATTCTGTGATTCTGTAGGTATATTATCACACTCACTTGAAAAACATAAATGTCTAACTCATAAATTCACTTTTTGTTTAAAGTAAATACAAATGCATAACGCTTTTCTATTTCTAAAATTGACCACAAGATTCGTTGGTCCATTCCAATAATAATTAATTTTACTTTCTTCTCCTGAAATAGTAAGCATTTGTTATATTGTTACTGTTGAAAAATTAATATATATTATATAATATATATATAATAATATATATATAAGGATATATAATATCATATATATAATACTAATAATATTTTATATAATATATTATATATATATATATATATATATATGATATGATATATATATATATATTAATATTATATTATTATATATTATATATAATTATTATATATATGTAGTATATATATATATAGTAGTATACTTAAGAATAGATAACCTATAAAATGATGATACTATATATATATTAATATACATAAACTAAATAACCTTCAATTATACATCATATACTACTTCGCTTTGAAAACATCTATGGATGTTTTACTGAACCAAAAGGTTAAGGAAAAAAGCAATATCTTATATCTTAATTACACGTGCTTTATATGATGCTATTCTCTGTTATTTCTTCTTTCATGATCTTCCCCACCAATACACTATTCCAATCTAAGACACTCTCCTCATTTCATAACCAGCACTAGTCAATGCATATCAGCTCGCGCTAAATATACTCACATTCGACCTACATTCTTCTCTCATCTTATCCCCTCTGACGGTCGTATCACTCGCCACCACATACTAATGTCACCGAAGGCACATCTTCCTCAAGCACCACCAGACTACACACACGACGTCCCTCCACCTAGCTACCATTACCTCACTCTTCCTCTCCTACTGCAATATGAAGCGCTCAAAATCTGCCTGACAATCCTAAAAATTAAATTAAACTTCCCAAATCAAATACTATATTCTTCTAAGCATAGCCATGCTTACTATATCTCTCTATATTAGAATCACAGAGCGAACAGAACACACCTTAACACAACACTTCACACAACACCCTAAATCACCCTACACAACAAACACCAGCCTAACCTACAACTACACACACACACCTTATATATATATATATATATATTTATTTACAACTGATACTGAAATGATACCTACATATACACTTAATATCATAACTACTATATAATAATAATACAGTGACTCGATTACGATATATATTATATATAATACTATATATTAGTAGTATAAATGATCTATTAATGGTAAAACTTAGTAGGATTTTTTCCTGACCTACAATTTTCCATTCCTAAAGATATTATCGAAATAATATCGATACGATATCTATCAGATCTCACCATCTAGATCTAGACTAATAACTACTATTATATATGTACGTATATCTAATACTATTATATACCTATATGAGAAATAATATATAAATACCCAGCTATATATCTATTATATATATATTTATATTTACTACTCATGTATATTATAGTTATAATGTACCATATAGCGTAGAATAACTTGCGATATATAGTTCACCCACATCTCTTAGAAAGCCAAAATCTCCAATATCTCAAAAAACACATAATCTAGCTACCACAGAGAAAAGTAAATACATATTGCTGGACCTAAAATCTGCAAACTAAAACCTTATAGCCTTAGTAATGCAAGCCTCGATTAGACAATAAATCCCAATGATATCGAAAAAAAATAAACTCTTTTTTTTAAAAATTATTCAGTAAATTATCAGCAGCTACATAAGCCTATTAGAGGACTTTTTATAACCGTTACTCGTTAAGAAACAATATACCTTCATTCTATAACTTTGGTATTTTTTTTTTAATCATATTTTTATAACATAAACTAATACCCAAGGGTAAACCGCACCATTGGCAGGAGTCGGGGTCTCTCGCCTTCCGCTGGAACTACGGTTGCACTATTTCCCCCCGGGGAGCGGCTCCGAACCACTCCCGCTCTTCTAGAGTATATTGTGTGTACCGGGGGTTCCGCCCTCCCCTACGGGTATGGCCAAAACGTTCCCCCTTGTGCTTCCCGTCGCTCGAGCCCCCTACATTGCCGAGTAATACCTTTACAAATAATGTATATTTAGTACAATAAAAAGAATTCCCCTCCGGCTCCTCCTCCCCCCCAAAAAAAATCCCCTTTTAAAAGAGCATTAATTTTTTTTACATTTTCCTAACCAAATTTTTACAACATATATATATATATATCATATAATATATATATCATATAATATATATATATATATATATATATTTTTATATAAAGGGAGAGGAAATTAGTAAATATATATAAATATATCACCTATATTATATATATATTAATATATATATAACGTGTCTGCAAAAATTTAACCAATCTATAACTGTTGGTTCACTGACATCTAAATAGGTTATTCCCTGAAACTGTTTCGTTATGTACAAAGAAAAAAAACATAATTAAAAGGGCATCATTGTAGGAAATTCTAATATTTGAAAAACACAATTCACCCCAAAAATATCGCGCACCGATAACATGTTTCACTATACTCCGAATGCACACAACAAATGTTTATCCGGATACAGTACACAAAAATTAGAAAACTTATTCTCCCTATATATGTCAATATACAATTCTTGTGAACAACTTTCTACAAACCGTTTATCTACATCAAACTAAAATGTGCACAGCAATTGCTAACAGATCATATAATCATTCTATCACAAAATGCCCCCAAATAAAATCCTTACTTCAAATTCACTAATTTTCAGGAGGCAATAATTGAATAACCAATAAACACGTCAACTCACGAACACATGTAAACAACTTATGCACCCCTTTC
This sequence comes from Trachelipus rathkii, assembly GCA_015478945.1. NCBI lineage: Eukaryota > Metazoa > Arthropoda > Malacostraca > Isopoda > Trachelipodidae > Trachelipus > Trachelipus rathkii. Next base: position 1,203 of record JABUQX010056174.1, on the reverse strand, counting down.
AAATATTAATGTATCTATTACGACTAGATATCTGAACTGGCGCTCCAAAAATACTCACATGAATTAAAGTCCATCTTTTATATATACTTACCTAATATATATATTATATATATATATAAATATCATATATACTCATATATTAATATATATACTAGCTGTAGAATACGACATATATAATATATATATTAATTCAATATCGGATTTTACATGTATATATTATACTTCAATCCGAACTTAACCCGTTAAGCGACTTACTTACCCAGTCCTACCACTACCACTAATTAATCTAACAATAGTCATACTATATATATATTATTATATACAAGATCAGCCTTATACTATTAGTTTATCTAGCGTAACTAAACATATTTAAAATTATCTCACCGCTTATCTGGTTATAATCCGATACACACTATATCCGGAAATCGATTTTTTAAAAACTTTAAATATCGATAGGTCAGAAAGAAAATTAAGTATATATATATATTATATCTATATATATATAGTAATATAATATATATCTATATATATATAATATTATTATATATATATATTATTATATTATATAATTAAATTATATATATATGAATTTCTGGGTCTCCATAATAATTGGCCTAATTGGGACATTTAATCTTATTGGTTCAATTTGTCAGAACGACTTTGTAAATTTTTTCACCTATATATAGATTATTTTCCATATTATAATTAATGTCGTGAAACAGATTACCCAATTATATAACCCATCAATAACTATTAAACATTTCGATCACGATTGACACAGTTAAGACCTGACTTGAGACACAACACTAATCAGATGAACATGTAAATCGGCCTTACATATGATTTTGATACTATACACCTTGGAAAAGTTGGTCAAGAAGTCAGCGTTTGTATGGTTCAGTTCGATTTCTCCAAGATAATTATTAATAAATGGTGTAATTTATGGCTACATTATCAATTGGTGGTTCTAAGAATACCCGAACTTTGTATTTAAGACGACCTACGATTAATGTCTTACACTTACAAAATTATCTTACTTTCAGATACACTGGGTTAGAGTTTCAGGTTATTCAATGCATATACAAAAACTCACTTTTAAAAATGATGCGTCTTGTCTTGATATAGTGATGATTATACATCCCCTTGTCCCTAACGACCAAGGAAAAATAACGAAGAACAGCAAACATCTCTCTTCCAATCTCT
>JABUQX010056173.1:80000-89966 GCA_015478945.1 Trachelipus rathkii | reverse complement strand
TATATATATATATATATATATATATAGAGCAGCATAGTAGTATATATATATATATATATATATATATATATATATATATATATATATATATATATATGCAATATAAAAATAATATAATATAGAATTTAACTTACGATAAGGAAATTGGTTTGAAGTCCTCTTGGCTAACTCCTTCCGACACACACAACAGAGGGGAAAGATGTATGGATATATATATGTTGAGAAACAGAAAAGAAAAACAATTAATAAGTTACTTGTTACTTGATTATTTAAATAATTAAATAGTAGTAGCATAAATATATATATATAGAATGCCTCAAATGAACAAAACAGGAAAAATCACATATACGTTCCCCCGAATCCCCTGTGCACAGTGTATTTCGTGAAAACAGCAATGTAACTTTATTTCCCCCCTGAGAATCAATCCCATGAGTTTGAATAATAGAAACAACAAATATACTTTCTCTTTTAAGATATCAATACTATCTTCCTTATATTAATTGTGTAATTGTGTCCTATCCTTTGAGTATTTCCTTTCCTCCTTTGCCTTTGTAAACAACCTTGAAGGCAAGAGTGTTTCCTTAATAAATCCTTAATAGAATATATTGTCCTACTTATTTGTCCTTTCCTTTATGTCCTTATTAATGATATGTTAATGTCTGTATATATCATATGTCATCAAATATTGTAATAGTTCAATAAACTCATTAAACACTGAAACACATAAAACTAAATTAAACAAACACGTTACACAAAATATATAAAAATAACTTAAATCAAAACCCCAAGAACATCATTGATCGATCCATCTTCTTCTTCTTCTTCTTCCTCTAAGCCAACCTCAATCTGTAAAGAAAAGAGACACACAAAAACAATCATTCTTATACCTTTCTCTCTCTCTCTCTCTCTTTCTCTTTTTACTCATTCTCTCACTAGCCCCTATTTCCTTCCACGTAGCCTTTTATACCTTTCACATCAACTCTGTTTTTTGTAAACACATCAGCCAATTGATTCTTAGTATCCACCCATTTCACTTCCGTTATCTTTTTCTCCTCAAGCATCCATCTGATCCATGCAACATCTATTCTTAAACCTTTACTCAACACCTTAGTTTCCGAATACACTGCATTTTTTAGGGTCTTGCTATCAGTATACACTCTCACTGGCAACCTATTACCCCCAAACACCTCTCTCCAACATTCTTCTACAAATATACCAGCTTCCACCCCTTCTATAAACCCGATTGCCTCTGCCTCTATAGTGGACCTGGCAACCCTCTTTATGCATTTTGACTTCCAAACAATAGGACACATATTCCCCTGTTTATCCTTTAAACACACTATGTAACCTACCTGCGGATTCACCCTTTCCTCATTACCATGAGATGCATCAGTATACACCTCGATTTCCACATTTTCCTTTAGTTTACTCAGCCATATCCCCATACTCACAGCTTTACCCCTCTTCAGTATATTAATTAATTTTCTCATTTCTTCTACTTTCCCTCCCTTAAAGAATCTACTTCTCTCACTCACAGCATACAATAAATCGGGTCTTGTCTGGCCGCTTAACCAATTGATTTGTCCTACTAAGGACCTGTATAACGTTAAATCCTTTTCATTCATATCCCTATTGCCAAAAAATTCTCCTTTTTCAGGTATCCTTATCCCCTCTAGATACTTTTCCTGTTCCAACCAGATTCCATTCTCATTATCCTTTATGTTTACTCCTATGTACTTAAAACCTTCTTCTTCCTCTGAACCTATCTCAAGTTGTTCTTTCATCTTTTCTATTACCTCTCTGATAAACTCAGGTGTACCTCCAAAACAGAAATCATCTACGTGGGTGCACATGATCCCCATTAAACACCCCTCTTTCTTCCAGAAAAACAAAGTTGACTCCAGTTTACTTTTCTGTCCTCTCCCAATTCTTTAATCAACGAAAAACCAATCTTTATCATACCATACCTAGCAGCGCCCTAAGCCTATATACATTTTTTTTTTTAGTTCCCAAACAATACCCTTTTCCTTTGCCTCTTTTGGTGGAATTACATAAACCTTCCTCTTAATCTTATCCCCTTGCAGATACGCAGATTTTATATCTATGGAGCTACACATCCAACCTTTCCTTTTCATAACGCTTAAACAAAACCGCAATACCTCTCCTGAACAAGTTGGTGCCTCAGTCACCAGCCCCTCTCCCTCTTCCTCGAAACCTCTTGCTACTAAACGAGCTTTGCATATAACCTCCTTATTTTTTAATTTTTCATCCACCCATCGTAATGATATCAATTTCTGCCCTTTCTCCTTTACCCTCCGAAATACATCATTTGCCTTCCAATTGTCTATTTCCCTTAATTTTGCATTCAAAATCACTTCATCATCCCTATTACCAAACCAAACCTCAGCCTCATCATCTATGATTTCGATATTTTTATATTCTCTTAAATCTATCCATTTCATCTCCCCACTAGACATATTCTGTACATTATAGCTGTCACTCCATTTTTTGCTATTTGCCTTTACCTTTTTCCCCTACTAAGCACTTTTATATCTATGTTCTCTTCGCTGTTCCTATCTGTACACTTATACCTTTTTCCAATTTATGGGTTTTTGGTATTGCATCCTCTACGTTTTCTTTGTCTTCATCATCTGAGCAGCTGTTATCACTCTCCTCTTCACCCCTCTTCTCACCCTCAGCCCTTTTCAACGCCTGGTTCTTCTATCATCATCGTGTGAAATACTCTTAAACTGCCTTCCTTGTTCTCAGCCTTCTAACCATCTCATCTTCGTCTCCTTCCTTAGTCTCTCCGTTTTTGGGACCCCTTTCTAGTCTTTGTTATATGGATGTGAGCTTTCTACATCCTTGAGCCCCCCTCCCGTGTTTTACAACAACGGTCTTACCATCACAGCCAATCACCTTTGCAGGTCCCCTCCATTGCTTATCTATCTCCCTCTTATAATAAACCTCTTCTCCAGGTTCAGCCAGTTCCAATTTATGATCCCGTAACTGACCCTTCATTGCTCTTTTTATCTTCTCTTCTGCTTCTTGTTGTATATGAATCACCCTGGCTTTTGTTTAACCCTTCCAATTGTTCCTTTATCATTTCCACTCATTTCCTAGAACACCTATACTCTATCTTCCTGGATGTATTATTTGGCATTCTAACCCCTCTTCCGAAAACCAACTGATTTGGAGAATAACCATTAACATTAGTTAATTGATTCTTTGCGTAAACACTCCATTTTAAGCTTTCTTCTTTACTGAATCCATCCTCTCTTAACTCTTCCTCATAGAATCCTTCAACATACCCACCATTTTCTCACACTGACCATTGCTCCACGGACTTTCTGCCGCAGTTGCCCACTGAATCATTCCAAACCTTTCACACAACACTTTCATTTCCTCATTTTGAAATTCCAGACCATTATCACTCAAAACTTTATCCGGGGCACCAAACACACTTATCCATTTATCCAACACTTTTTCCACTATTTCTTTCGGCTCCTTGCTCTTCACCCAACAAGCCTGGCAAAACCTTGTGCTCATATCTATCATAACCAAGAAACGATGACCCTCCAACTCCCCCAAATCCATAGCCACAACCTCATTAAATCTACTGGCCAAAGGTAATCCTACCACTGGCCTACTCGGAGTCCTTTTGTACCTTCTACAGGTATCACATTCTTCACTTATTTTATCCAAACAACGCCTAATTAATCTCCAATCCTCCCCCTTTATTTCATCCTTATAAGCATTCCTCATTAGAACCCACAACCTTTCCTTACCAGGATGCCCAAACTGCATATGAAGCCTTTTTACCATCCTTTCCCTATTCCTTTCGTCTAGCAAATCTTCCTTGGTACCACCATGCCACCAGACATTCTTATTAAAACTCTTTCTCAAAAAAATAGTTAAATGCCCCTTTTCATTTGGCCAACATCTCACTCTCATACCATTAAAAACTCCTACACTTAATTCATTTGTACTTAGGTTAATACTTACCTCCATTCTCCTTAAAGATTCGTTCCCCATCAACCAAGGGATGTCACCCTTCACTACCTCAGTAATCAAGAAGAATTTCTGATTCCCAAGAAAACAAGGTATGTTTAGTTTTTTTACCAAAGGATATATCGATTCCCCAAAAACATAGTTCCCCTCTATTCCCTCCATAGAATCCCTCATCTCCTCTATCTCCCTCCCATTCATACTTCCCACTACTACACCTAGTCACTTCTCTCCTATTACGTTTTTTTGACATCCAGTATCAATGATAGCCCCTATATCTTCATACTCCTTATCCTTATTTCTCTCCTCTGTTCGGTTACCTTCACCAAAGAATGCTTGTGGCTCTACCTGATTAAACCACCCTCTACCTCTACCTATACCCCTCAAAACTCCAGTCCCTTTCTCCTCTCTTCTTCCTACTCCTGAACTCTCTGCCGGTCTCCTCCAACGCCCCTTCTGAGGACAATCCGCTGCAAAATGATGCTCAGATCTGCATACAATACATTTCATGATTTGCCCGTATTGATTCCTTGGATTAGTTCCAGTATTCTTACTCTCTGTAAAACCTTTCCTTTGTTGTGTCCACCAACCCTTATTGTCCTGTGTCCTTTCTCTCTTTCCACCTATACCTTCACACACATTTATAAGCCCATCTTTAAAAGTTTGGAATACCCAACTGTCCTTTCCACAGTACGCTAATACCATCTGCTTCTGGTTTAATTCTACATTCGCACCTTCCAACAGATGAACGCATCTCATGTCCTCTCCTAGTTCCACCCTTCCTGCCTTCTTACATTTATCTTCGATTAGCTCATATCTTCCTACATACTCCCTCATACTTTCTCCCTCATTTCTCTTAATATAAAAATATTCCAAAATTTTGTCATATCTATCCCTTTGTTTCTCTTTTCCGTATCTTTTGTCCAACTCTGTTAATATCTTTTCCACTCCTTCTTCTTTACTTAAACCATCCAGGTTAATGTTATACACACATTCAAATGCCTTCTTTCCTAAGGTCATCAAAATCTCTCCGCCAGGACACTCGTATTCATGTCCATCTAACTTTACCCACCAGTCGATTCGTTTCTTCCACATCTCATAGTCCTCTGCATCGGAGCTATCACCCTTAAACGGTGGACACCCCCTCTTCCCTCTCCTGCCTTCAAAGTTATCACCACCACCTCAGTCGCCCAACTTCTTATCCATCCTTCCTATTCTAACCAAAACTAAACTACAGACTACGTATTCAAAAACTGTATCACAATGGCCAGGTTAGAGCAACTACGCCTGCTACCAATTGAAAATAATGTGATAATACAGAATTTAACTTGTACGATAAGGAAATTGGTTTGAAGTCCTCTGCTTTAGCTAACTCCTTCCGACACACACAATAGAGGGGAAAGATGTATGGATATATATATGTTGAGAAACAGAAAAGAAAAACAATTAATAAGTTACTTGTTACTTGATTATTTAAATAATTAAATAGTAGTAGCATAAATATATATATAAATATATATATATAGAATGCCTCAAATGAACAAAACAGGAAAAATCACATATACGTTCCCCCGAATCCCCTGTGCACAGTGTATTTCGTGAAAACAGCAATGTAACTTATTTCCCCCCTGAGAATCAATCCCATGAGTTTGAATAATAAAAACAACAAATATACTTTTCTCTTTTAAGATACCAATACTATCTTCCTTATATTAATTGTGTAATTGTGTCCTATCCTTTGAGTATTTCCTTTCCTCCTTTGCCTTTGTAAACAACCTTGAAGGCAAGAGTGTTTCCTTAATAAATCCTTAATAAAATATATTGTCCTACTTATTTATCCTTTCCTTTTTCCTTTAGTTCATTAATGAATGTCTGTATATATTGGTGATATCATCAAATATTGTAATAGTTCAATAAACTCATTAAACACTGAAACACATAAAACTAAATGAAACAAACACGTTACACAAAATATATAAAAAATAACTTAAACCAAAACCCCAAGAACATCATTGATCGATCCATCTTCTTCTTCTTCTTCTTCCTCTAAGCCAACTCCTCAATCTGTAAAGAAAAGAGACATCACGTGCAAAAAAATCAATATATATATAAATATATATATATATAATATATATATATATATATATATATATATATATATATATATATATATATATATATATATATATATATGATTAAAGTTAAAATATAGTTATTCTTACCATTCGATTTATTCTCGAAGATATTACTGGTTGGAGTTTTTATTTCCATTTTTAATTTGGATTGAAGATGTCATAAATTTGTGATATAAGTTTCTTTTTCTTGTTCTTGATTTGTTCTTGTTCATATATATATCTTTCTTTATTTATTCCTTCTTGATTTTTATTATTTGTTACTTTGTTTATTTTTTATTTACTTTTACTTTTTTATAATATTTAAATTTTATTTCTTTATTTTTAAATCATAAATTACTTATTAAGATTATAATCAAATTTTCACCTATATTATAATAATTCTATATCAATTTTTGCTGGAATGAGAAGAAATGATTATAAGAATTTATCATTCTTCCACCTCTCTGCTTCTTCAAATTTGTTTTTTGTCATCTTACATTTGAAGAAGTTCTTATTTGCTGTTTTATTTTCATTTTCATCCTTTACTCTTCTAGAGATTACATTTCTCATTTTTTTATTATGTAATTCTTTGGTGAAAATATCAGCAAATTGATCATTACTATTCACCCATTCTATTTTTTTTACTTCCTGATTATTTAGATATTCTCTTATTGCTGATATGATGATCCTCATGCTTTTAATTTTTGATTGTCTTTCTGACATTAGAGTATCTACAAGTGTCTTACTATCTGTTCTTATAATTATAGGTATCTTATTATTAGTAATTTCTTCCCACATTTTTTGAATATATAATGTTTGTTCAATGCCTTCAAGTAAACTATTTGCCTCTGCTTGTATAACTGAATGATTCACTTTCTTTGATTTATTTGATTTCCACATTATGGGTATCATTTTTCCTTTTTTATCTACAGCAAAAATTATACATCCCAGTTGTGTTTTATCTCCTTCTCTATTAGCAAATGATGAATCACAATATGTTATTAATTTCTCAATCTTCTCATTATTTATTTGTATTATATTTAATTCATTTCTGTATTTTTTTATTAATCTATTAAGTTCTTTATAATCTTTAATACTCAGTTCTTTTTCTCCCTTGCTCATTTTACTAACTATATACGCTAAATCTGGTCTTGTATTTCTTGCCATCCAATTTAATTTACCTATTAATTGTTGGTATTCTTTTACTTCTCTTTTATTAAGTTTTCTATTTTCTTTTGTTTTTATTTCCTTAATTGTAATCTTCTCCCAGTAATTATTTTGCTCCATTATTATCATGTTTTCTTCCTGACATAATTGAACTCCTAAATATTTAAATGATTCTGAACTACTTTCTCCTATTTCAAAGATATTTTTTAATTTATTTATTATATTGTTTTCAAATTTTTTACTTCCTACCCATAAAATATCATCTACATGTGTACATAATAATCCGTCTATATTAATTGAATCTTTCAGTATAAATAGTGTTGGTTCCATTTTACTTTGTTTTAAACCTAACTTAATTAATTGTTTTTTCAATGATAAATACCACATCATGGCAGCATCTTGTAATCCATATACGGTTTTATTCAGTCTCCAAAGTTTACCATTGTCAAATTCTGGTGGAGGTTTTAGATATACTTTTCTTGTTATTGTATCTCCTTGTAAGTATGCTGCTGAAATATCCATAGCATTTATTTTCCATTTCTTTTCCTGAGCTATGGTTAGTATCATTTTCATTGCTTCAGTTGATACTGTTGGTGCATCTGTTTTTTCCTCCACTTTTTCTTCATATCCTTTAGCTACTAATCTAGCTTTAAATTTTTTCTTGTTATTCTGCAATAATTTTTCACTAATTACCCATCTTACATTAATTGCTCTTTCACCTTTATCATTTACTTCTTCAAAGACCTTGTTCTTCTTCCAATTTTCTATCTCTTTCATTTTGGCTTGTTTAATTTCTTCATTTGAATGATTATAATAACTTTGATTTATCTCCTCACCTTCATCTTCACTATCTATTTCATCTATTATCTCCTCACTTGCATCCAACGATTCTTCCTCGCTATTTTCTTCATTTTCAATTACATCTAATTCATATATTTTTTCAAATTCTTTCAAATCTATATCATATATTCTATTTGTATTTAAATTACGTATGTTATAACATCTATTATATTTTTTACTCGTTGCTTTGCCAGCTCTGCTAATAACATAACAATTTAATATATCTTCATTATTCTTTAATTTCATTTCATAGAATTTACCTGTTTTCACATTTTTTGGATCAATTTCTTCATATTCATCAATTGATGTCATTTCTTCTTCTTCTTCTTCATCTTCAGTTTGACTTTCATTTTCATTATCAGTTTCATCATCTATAATGTTTGACCATATTATTTCTTCTGTATCATTACCATTCTCATTTAAATTATCTATCATGTTTTCATTTCTTTCTTCTTCATATTCATCCTTTTTATCTTCAAGTTCATTATTATTTTCATTTAATTTACTTTTTTGAATTCTTGTTGAATGAACTTTTGATACAGCTCTTAAAGTACCTCCATGTTTTACTATGATGGTTTTTCCATCTACACACATTATTTTAGCTGGTCCTCTCCATTCTTTATCAATGTTTCTTTTATAATATACTTCTTCACCTATATTTATATCTTTTGACATGTGTTCTCTTATTTGACTTCTCAATGCACGTTTTATTTTTTCTGAACTTTCATTTTCTATATGTATTTTTCTAGCATGTTCTATTGTTTCTAATAATTCTTTAATCATGTCATCAGTATCTCTCTTTTCACTCATTATTATGTTATCACAATCTATTATGTTTGGTATTCCTATGTTTCTTCCAAAAACAAGTTGGTTAGGAGCATATCCCAAATAATTTGTTAATCCATTCTTAGCAAAAACTGCCCATGCCATGCTATTCTTTTTATCATGTCCTTCTTGTTTTAACTTGTATAATGATTCCTTAAGTAACCCTACTACTTTTTCACATAAACCATTACTCCATGGGCTTTCTGCCGCTGTACTCATTAATTTGATATTCAATTTTGTCGTAAAAGTTTCCATATCTTCGTTTTGAAATTCTCTTCCTGCATCAGACATAATACTATTAGGACTTCCAAAATATATAATCCATTTTTCGATTAACCTTTCTATAATTTCTTTACTGGTTTTATTTTTTAACCATACTGCCTGTGTATATCTTGTTGCATGGTCTATTATTACTAAAAATTTATTACTTTCAAATTCTCCCACATCTAGTTGAATTAGTTCATTAAATTTATTTGCTAATGGCAAACCTACTACAGGTCTTGGTGGAGTTTTCTTATATTTTTTACATATTTCGCATTCTTTCACAATTTGCTCCAATTCTTTTCTTACATTATTCCAAAAATCTTCTTCTTTTATTTGTTTTTGATTAGCATTCTTTATTGTTTTAAATAATTTTTCTATTCCACAATGAGCAAATTGTCTATGTAGTTTTTTTAATTTTTCTTTAGATACTTCTCTCCATATTTTTAACTTGAATAAGTATTCTTCAAAATGATTAATCCAACATGTTTTCTTTTGTTTTCTATTCAACAGTATGCAGGAATGTCCTCCTTCATTATCAAATGTCTGTACTTTCTGTAGATTAAGATCACAAATATCAACAGTTCCATCTTCAATGTTAATTTTTAATTTCATTCTTTTCATTGCTGATTTACCTAATAATAAAGGTATATCACCCTCTAATACATTGATTTTTAAATCAAAACTCTTTCCTTTGATTTTACAAGGCAATAATATTTCTTTTAATATTTTATATTCTGTTTTTCCAAAT
>JABUQX010056173.1:72500-75000 GCA_015478945.1 Trachelipus rathkii | reverse complement strand
CCTGGATCACACATGATGCCCGATGTCACTTATCAACACTTTGGCCTTTGTCTTTTACAACATTCCTCACTTTTCTGGTGGGAGCCCACATGGCTGCCACGTTGTTCATGTGGGCCTCGTCAAGAGCAGCCCAACTTAAAGCCTCGGACTCAAGACTCACAACGAGGGTCAACAGAGCAACTACAGGAGTTATCGACTCTGAAGCAGTGCCAATTACTCACACAATGTAAGTAAAAAATTATAAAATTATTATACCCTTCCATTCAGAATTCTCATAATGGAAGTTCCTCAGTGTTATTACTACTAAATATAATAATAATAATAATAATAATAATAATAATAATAATAATAATAATAATAATAATAATAATAATAATAATAATAATAATAATAATAATAATAATAGAACACAGGGAAATACAGAAGGACGTGTGGGTTTTTGTGGATGGGCAATTACAGTGTCATCAACAGTGCCACTCATGGGTCACGTGGTTGTGGCATCTTCTTGTGCCGCGTCAGCATTATGTCTGTCGTCTCCTCATCACTATCATGAAGACGCAGCTGCTCTTCCGTGGGCTTCACTACTGTTAACAGCTGCAGCCGTTGCAAATCCCCTTCTATATGTTTTTTCAGACGATCAGGTAATGAGATGCAGTAACTTTTTTTCTCTATGAGAGTTGAATATGAAGTATGATTTGAAGAAACTTGTTTTGATTATTGCTTGCTAAAACAATTTGACAAAAGAATTGACAACGAAGTTCAGTGGACCTATGACAATGACATGTTTTCTTTAAAGGATCAAAATTGTTCCAAGTTAACTAATTGTCCCATTTTGAAGGAAACTTGAGATAAGTTGATGAGTAACATACAAATTGTTTTTGGCTTATATTGTTCCTTATAAGAGGTCAATTTGAAAGTGTATTCAAATTTAAGAATACCAAAAACATGTACATTTTAAAGTATTAACCTATACTTTGGCACAAATAGTTGAATTAGAAGTCATAAGTTTTCCTATAATATTTTAGGCATTGTGCAAAGATCTACAATGGGTTTATGTTTGAGTAGCAAACTGTGAAAAGCATTTACTCTAGAATTATGGCTCATGTTTATATCTTCATTACAAATGGAAAAGGCCAAGGTGAAAGAGAAACACTAAATGAAAACACTCAGGATCAGCTCTTTTGTATATTCTCTGAAGAAAGACCTTAATTAGAGGTAAAAATTGAAACAAAGAATTTTCCAGCACAGAAGTGGATGGAAAGGAGGTAACACAGCAAGCCATTATGGTGTTCAGGACTTCCATATAAATTAATATATGATAATATGGCAACCCATATTTGGTGAAAGTATTGCAAGGGAAATGGAATGTGAGCAGCTACCTTTTTGAAATATCCATTCAAGAAATATATTTAAAAAAATAGAAAAAGTGATCCTATGTCAAAAAAGCCATTTCAAAGGGTGAGGGAAAGTTAATAAGTTTTCAATTCTCAAGAGATGTCCATATTCAAAGGACATGCGAATCAGAGTTCACTTATTTTATTCTTTTATGATATAGCTGTGAGGGTTATTTTATTCTTTCATGATATAACTGTGAGGGTTAAAGAAAAAACTCCCACCCTTTAACAGAATTTGCAATTTCTTTAGAAGCCAATTTGAAAGCTACTGTAGTATTTGAATTTTGCCTATGCAGAGACTTGGGTTGGCTGAATGATCCGTACGTGCGCGCGCAGTGCAGGGTGGTGCGAGTTGTGGTTATAGTGAATTCACTACTATGTAGCAATGAATTTTATAGAATAATAAAATAAAAAAAAATAAAAAAATACAATAATCTCAAGATTTTAAAACTAACCAATTTTTAATATTGATTCTTCTTCTTTTTCTAAGCTGAATAATATATGCTCAAAGTATTGCACTTTAATCTAAGAAATGACTCACATACATATATTCATGAAACAAAGATTAAACAAATATCTCTAAACTGACACTATTTTATTATCTGTCTTCAACTTAAAGAATAGATTGAATTAAGTACTTTATCATTTGAAATATTTTGAAAGCACCAATATCAAGGTATCATTATATTGGAAAAATTTAACCACACTAGCTATAATTTTAAATTCAAAAGTGTACATCGACTTGCTACAGGGTTACATTGCGATTGATCAATTCATTATGCATATGCTGTTAAATTATAGCACATAATAAAGTACTGTTGGTATTGTTGGCAAGCTGGCTAAACGTCCTGTTGTCTATATTTGAAGATGTAGTACTGTATTTAACATAGTACTATTAGACTTGTACTACTATCTGGCAATATATATATATATATATATATATATATATATATATATATATTTATATATATATAAATATATTATATATATATTTATATCTATATATATATATATATATATATATATATATATATATATATATATATATATATATATATATATATATATATATAATTTACAACAATTTTGTTTGGTTTCATCAACAA
>JABUQX010056173.1:52500-70000 GCA_015478945.1 Trachelipus rathkii | reverse complement strand
TAATAATAAGTATTACTAATAAAAATGATAATAGTATAAATGTTAATTTTATATATGCAATAATAAATGTGAGTATTCTAATAATTTTTACCCTTACAATTAAATAATAATAATAATAATAATAATAATAATAATAATAATAATAATAATAATAATAATAATAATAATAATAATAATAATAATAATAATAATAATAATAATAATAATAATAATAATAACGAAACTAATTTACTAATAATAACTAACTAATAATAATAATAATAATAATAATAATAATAATAATAATATAATCCAGCTTCATTGGGAGGAACACCCAAAAACTAAGAACTAAATGCCTCTTCCCTTCTCTTACTCTCAGGACCTCTTTCTAAATGCACACCAACATCTCTAGATCCTTGAAAACCCTCTATTTTTTACACGAACATTATATACTGTAATTTCAAACATAAATATAAGTTTTTACATTATTTTAAAACTACCTCTTTCATTTCTCCTAACAAACACATTTATGACGTTTATCCATTTCTACAATGCCTGATGACATACAATTCAAGCAACTATTAAGCTGAAAATAAAATTTTGGGCGAGTTCAATCATAATAATCCATTCGAATAAATATTTAAGAAGTATCTAATAAATCATTTATTTAAAAAGAAAGTCTGCAGTTTGATACATTTAAGAAGTATCTAATAAATCATTTATTTAAAAAGAAAGTCTGCAGTTTGATACATTTTTTTTTATTTCTACAAAGTCTGAATATGATTCTCGGGTTCACACATTCTTTTTCAAGCAAATGTAATAAATGAAAATTCTCGTTGGATTCAACTATATAGCACTGGTTCTCAAACTATATAATGTGTACCAACTACCAATAGGGGTCACGAGGCAAACAGGAACACCTCTCTCTCTCTTAAAAACTTTGAGGATTCAATTTCTCAACTTCACAAATACAATTCAAATTTTGGATTAGATAAATTTTTGTCTAATGATTCTCAGTAAGGAAATAATAGTATGGTTCCTTAAATAGTTTTTGACATTTGAAACATTTTTCTTCCAGATTATGTTTTTTCAACAGATTAAACACTGACACAATAATTAATTTTCCAGGTAGTCAAATATATATTTTTTTATATATAACATTTATAATAATCTAGCCAAAATAATAAAAAAAGAATTTTACATTTCCAGATTAATTAATTATATTCTCAATTTAAATTTTTGAGGTCATACTGTATAAGTTTTGTATCTTTCAGTCTATATAAAACAATGAAATGTAAGTTCTCGCTTCCCTTCTTATATTGACATTTAATTCATGGTCAATTTTCATTTTTACCTGTGTACCTTTACCTAACTTTCCCCTTCCAGAAAAGGAACCACAAATCCATTGATTTATCTTCTAAGATTATACTTCTAAGTCTAACATGTACGAAGAGATTAATGAACCGTTCAATCATAATAAAATAATAGAACAATGAAGAGCCCACAATTCTACTTCAGTATTTTTATATCTCTTGCCAATAAACCATGGATACAATAATTTTTTTTACATTTTTAACTCCACACACTTGAATGCCAAATTTACTTAAATAGACATGTATATGAAAGTATTTTAGTAAAATGAAAATATTTCAAAATTTTTATCTTAGAAATCATTTTATCCACCAATTATCCATCATCAATACTTTTTTTTTTTTCATTCATACCTCTCTTCCCTTTACCATATATATATATATATATATATATATATATATATATATATATATATATATATATAATAATACTATATATATATATATATATATATAATATATATATATATATATGTACATATATATAATATTATTTTATATAAATTATATATTATATATATAATAGTATATATATATATATATATTAATTATAAATATATATATTATATATATATATACTATATTATATATTATTATATATAATATATATATATATATATAGTATATTATAATATATATATATATATATATATTATATATATATATAATATAGTATATAGTATATATATATATATATAAATAGTAGTGTAAATATTATATATAAGTGAGTGAGTATATTACTTCATTGTGCACTGTTAACTTATATTAATATAACTCTGATTAAGGTCGTAGCCATTATGCTGGAGCTAGGCTATGGTTACTCCATGTGAAGAGACTCCTAGTACGGTCGGTATATTAGTATACGATATATATATTTATATAGTATGATAGAACCATAGTATACTATTATCTTATATAATATAGTGAGGCGAGTGTGATCCTCACGTGGCTGAGAGTCACTCATAATGACTCACGACTATTGCACGTATCGCTCAGAGTAGCCTCGCGTACTAGTACTCGTGACACATGTGTAGGCGTAATGCATGCTTACTGAGGACTCGTATGATGACTCGCAACTCACACGAGTCATATGGGTATACCGCACGTCGGAAACAGTATATAAAGGTGAGAGAGAGAGAGTTCTCTATATAATGGCATATATCATACTAGAGTAGAGCGATCAGGACGAGTGTGTATGCCCTATATCTAATACGTCTATAAGAATATCGCAGTAAGGAACCTGTTGTACTGTCCGAGTGTAGACTCATAGAGGTAGTAACCTAACATTACGCTCTATACCGATGAAGAGATCGTGAACTATACACTATTCTGAGACACACAGTATATCATGACCTCTAAGGGACTACAAGCGAGAAGCTGTATAGTCTCTGACTCTGATGAGCATAACGCGTGTGAGATAGAGAGCGCGTGCGTGTGAAATCCCTCTCCGCAGTAACAGAGACATACAAATGTCTAGACACCTTGGTGATGAAGTTTATGTGGTTTGAATACGTCCACTCTAAAGATACCAACTATGTTGCCAGATTGAGTGCATCACACCTCCAGAGTGTCTGTTTTCTTTTTTGGGACACCAAACGTAGGCGTGAAGCTACCAGGACATAATGCAGACAATATTCCAGGGTAATATTTATTCACATGTTACAAGTAATAATAATAATAATAATAATAATAATAATAATAATAATAATAATAATAATAATAATAATAATAATAATAATAATAATAATAATAATAATAATAATATTATGTTTATGACCACTAATGCAAATATTATAGGATGCATATTGCAGGAAATGTTCAAAGTGGCCTCCCCAGGAGGCTATACAAGGGGTTATTCGCCTAATCATTGACTGACGCACCCTCTAGAATATTCCTGGTTGCATTAGAATATGCTGACAAGAGTCTATCACACATTCCCGAAGAATCTTTTCAGTAGGTATAGGCTGTGCGTACACAAGAGTTTTGAGATGTCCATAAATGTGAATATCTAGTGGGTTGAGGTAAGGCAAGCTTGCTGGCCATGATACAGGACCTTCTCTACCAATCCATTTGTCTGGGAATGTATCGTTTAAATATCTCCGAACAGGCAAGCTAAAGTGAGGCGGAGCTCGATCATGCATTATCCACATGGTTTGTTGTACGTGTAACAGAACATCTTCGAAGAGAGTGGACAAGGTATCCCTTAGAAACTGCAGATAGCTTTGGTTATTCAGGCAAGGAAGAAGGACATATGGACCGATAAGATGGACCCCCAAGGATACCTGCCCATAAATTAATGCAAAACTGACGCTGATGCCTTACCTGCACAGCTCCATGAGGATTCACCTTGGACCATGGGTGGGTGTTATGAAAATTTGTAATACCATCTGTACCGAAGGTAGATTCATCTGTGAATAGTATTTGCGCCATAAACCCATTATCTTTTAAACGCTGCTGGAACCATCAACAAAAGGCATATCGAGGTTGAAAATCCATAGGTAATATACTCTGCACCAGCTGTAGATGGTATAGATACAGGTCATTATCGTGTAAAAGCCTCCACACAGTGCTTTGTGACACACGGGTGTCGTGGGCAACACACCTTGTGTTGACCGCAGGGTTTCTTGCAACCTCACGAGAATACGTTCTTCTGTTGCAGGTGTTCACACCACACGTGGTGGTCCTCGATTGGCGGTAAGAGGTTGCATATCACCGGTCTCGCACAATCGTCGATAAATACTAGTGAACGTTGCCTGAACTGGCTGTCTCCGATCTGGGTATGTATCCCGATTCAACCGTGTGGCCTCCCGAGCGTTGCCGTTAGCTCTTCCATACGTAAATATCATTTCTGCCTGTTCTTGAAACGAATACCCCACGGTCTTCGGAGAAATACGTGGACAGAATTCTACGTCTTACTACACTTCAAATTAACCTAGATTTTCAATAATACGTTATGGCTGTGACCTCGATTATGCTTCAGCATTGCCAGGAGTACGAGGGTAATGCCATGCGCGTGGTATGTCTGAGATTTACAGATTTTGTAGCGGTATGGACATAACCGATATTTTATTCTGATGACGATATTATTAGCATTATGAATACCAATATTATCCTTAGTATTAAAACTATTATAAGTAGAAGTAGTGGTAAGTTAGTAATAATTGTAAACGTATTACTAATTATTATTATTATTATTATTATTATTATTATTATTATTATTATTATTATTATTATTATTATTATTATTATTATTATTATTATTATTATTATTATTTTACTTTTTCAAAGTGAACAATATTACACTGGAATATTGTGTTCTCATTATGGCCTGTAGCTTACAACCTACGTTGGTGCCACAAAATGAAACCGACTCTCCCGAGGTGTGATGCACTCAATCTGGCAACCCAGTTGGTACCTTTACAGTGAATATATTCAAACTACATAAACCGCTCACCAGGTGTGCCCCAACTTGTAAACCATTGCCATACTTTAAACACTTCCCTCCTGAGTCTTCTCTCACAACGCTGTCCATTTGTCCAAAGTGAGCGTATGAAGTCCAAATCTGGTACCTTTCAGAATGCACTTTCAAGCCGTTATATCTCCTAATCCGTGCGTTTATCGGTTTAATGCATAGAATCATTTTTGTTACATTTCGTGTTTAGAATCTCCTCCAAGTTTATCAGTCTATTCACTATTAAACTTAATTTAAATTTAAGTTAAATTTAATTAAATTAATTAAATTAAAAATTTAGTCTATTCATTGGAATGGAAAATATAATAATAATTAAAAAAGATTATAATATAAGTAAAATATTAATACGTTAATAATAATAATAATAATAATAATAATAATAATAATAATTAATTTAATAATAATAATAATAATAATAATAATAATAATAATAATAATAATAATAATAATAATAATAATAATAATAATAATAATAATAATAATAATAATAATAATAATAATAATAATAATAATAATAATAATAATAATAATAATAATAATAATAATAATAATTACATTAATAATAATAATAATAATAATAATAATAATAATAATAATAATAATAATAATAATAATAATAATAATAATAATAATAATAATAATAATAATAATAAGTAATACGTTTACCATTATTAGTAATTTACTACTATTTCTACTTATAATAGTATTAATACTAAGAATAATAGTGGTATTCATAATGATAATAATATCGTCATCAGAATAAATATCGGTTGTTTTCATACCGAACAAAATCTGTATATTTCAGACATACCACGTACATGACATTACCGTCGTACGCCTGGCAACGCTGAACATAACGTATTATTGAAACTCTAGGTTAATGTGCAGCGTAGTACGACGTAAAATTCTGTCCGCGTATTTTTCCGAAAACCATGGGGTATTCGTTTCAAGAACAGGCGGAAATGATCTTTACATATGGAAGAGCTAATCTCAACGCTAGGGAGGCCACACGGTTGAATCGGGATACATACCCAGATCGGAGACAGACAGTTCATGTAACGTTCACTAGTGTTTATAGACGATTGTGCGAGACTGGCAACATGTTACCGCCAATCGAGGACGACTACCTGTGGCACGTACATCTGTCACAGAGGAACGTATTCTGCGTAAGGTTGCAAAAGACCCTGCTGTCAGCACGAGGCGTGTTGCCACGGATGCCCGTTGTTGCACAAAGCACTGTGTGAGACATTTACACGGATAATTGACCTTGTATCACATCCATCTACAGCTGGTGCAACCTACGAATTTTCAACCCTCGGCTTTGCCTTTTTGTAGATTGTTCCAGCCAGCGTTCCATAAGATAATGGGTTTATGGCGAAAATACTATCACAGATGAGGCTAACTTCGGTACTGATGGTATTACAAATTTTCATAACATACACCTATGGTCTTCGGTGAATCCTCATGGAGCTGTGCAGGCAAGGCATCAGAGCGTCAGTTTCGCATGAATTTTGGGCAGGTATCCTTGGGGAGCATCTTATCGGTCCATATGTCCTTCCTCCTTGCCTGAATAACCAAAGCTATCTGCAGTTTGTAAGGGATATCTTGCCCAACCCTCAACGAAGATGTTCCTTTTCGTGTGCGACAAACCATGTGGATAATGCGTGATGAGAGCTCCGGCCCTATTTAGCATGCCTGTTAGAAGGCATTTAAACGGTACATTCCCAGACAGATAGATTGGTAGAGGAGGTCCTGTATCATGTCCAGCACGCTTGCCTGGCCTCAACCCACTAGACCTTTACCTATGTGGGTATTTCAAAACTCTCACACCTACCTACACCTACTGAAGCGATTCTTCGGGAACGTGTGATGGACTCTATTCGAGAGGGTGCGTCAATCAATGGTTAGGCGAATAACCGCTTGTATAGCCTCCGGGGGAGGCCACTTTGAACATTTCCTGTAATATGCGTCCTATAATATTTGTATTGGTGGTCATAAATATGATATTATTATTAAAGGTATTATTATCAATATTATTATTATTATTATTATTATTATTATTATTATTATTATTATTATTATTATTATTATTATTATTATTATTATTATTATTATTATTATAATAATTTATAATTAATTAATTTAAAGGTAATTTTAATTATTATTATTATTATTATTATTATTATTATTATTATTATTATTATTATTATTATTTGTAGTGTGAATAATATTACACTGGAATATTGTCTCATTATGTCCTGTAGCTTCACAGCCTACGTTGGTGCCGCAAAATGAAACAGACTCTCCTGAGATGTGATGAACTCAATCTGGCAATACAGTTGGTATCTTTACAGCGGACATATTCAAACCACATAAACTGCTCACCAAGTGTGTAAACCATTGATATACGTCAAACACTTCCATCCTGAGAGTCTTTCACTCACAACGCAGTCCATTTGTGAAAAGTTTGCATATGAAGGCCAAACCTGGTACCTTTCGGACCGTACTTTCAAACCGTTGTATTTCCTAATCCTAGCGTTTAAAGGTTTATATGCATAGAATCATTTTTGCTACATTTCGTGTGGGGAATCTCCCCTCCAAATTTGTCAGTCTATTATTGAATCACCCTGTATATAGCGTGTGTGCGTTGTACCAGATATAATTTTTTATTCCAGGAAGTGGCTGGACATTCAGCCAGCCCGAGCTGTATTCTAGTCTATTATTACAACTTTTAAATTTACCAAAAATAAGTGAATCTTTACTATAAATTCTAGTAGACGACATACCTACTCTATTAGTTTACTATCCATGTATAAAATTATATTAGTATCTCAAAGTTAAGTAACAAGAAAAACATCGTATCTTCCACACCCTGCAAGAAAACACTAAACCTCTTCTCCATTTATTGTCTTCTTTAAGAGAATGTCTAGCCATGCTGGCAACATTTATTGCTCAAAAAGAAATATTCACTAGCAAAGAAGCATCTCAGATGTCGATGTTTATCATCTATATTTGTATTTAAGAAATCTGCTACTATGAATATAGATAAGGAACTCATAACTCGACATGCAAATATGGAGTACATATCGTCATGGTGCCTGAGTAATCTTAAGTAGGTGAGTAACTAATCGATTATTAAGAACATGAGAGACATAACTCTTATGTAATATTTGAATGACATATGTCAGTGATATGTTCTAGCAGTAATTAAGTTATGCTGTAAGTGCGCAAGTAACGAATAGAACTTCTAATGTGGATTTGGAATTATATATGTAAATCGCGAATGAGCACGTACTGAGAGCGTATATGCTACTGGTAATCTCCGTATGTCTATTCGTCTAGTCAGTAATTGTCTAGAATTAGACGTCACATAGTCTGAGGGTGTTAACAGTGGTGACACTATATAGAGATGCAATTCAAAGCATATGGCTATAGACAAATCTACTGCACACAGTATAGAGCTGAGTCTCTAGGCGTCAACTATTAGTAATACTGGTCATGATGCTGAGGTCATGGTAAATCGCGCTGATTGCTAGTCGACAGACAGATCTAACTCAACTGCTAGAGTCAGAGAATAACAATCACTCATACTTCTGTCTCTATACCTTATTCACATATATCGTGTCGTTTTAATAGTTAATCCTCTTATAACGCTAGCGTGTCAGTAATAAGCCTTCTACCTAGAAATAAGTATCTAAAAATATTTTATCTTTCTGACGGTGTCAAATACTCATGATCCGCGTATGACAGCGCTCCTATTGAAAGAATTATATAGTAGATCCGTTGATACAATCGTGTTAATAGTAAGCCATCGAATCGTGACTTTATGCTCATCTCTAGCTGCATGAAACAGATACATAATATGATAGCTTATAGTATCATGCTATAGTATATGAGTATCTCTACTGACACTCATCATTAATCGCAGGACTTATAAGCATATAGGTGCGAGAGATTTATATCTGTCGTGATATGACGCAGTAGCACTGAATCTATATATATAATAACAATCAGAATAGATGTCTGCTCGATAAACTCTATACGCATGTCTACGTGACGATAAGACTACGTAGGTTCACGCGTGAACTATCGTACTTAATGACACGTATTGTAGATGAGCTGATGTGGCGATATACCTGTGTTGATAACACTATGCAATGATAAATCGCGTATCATTCTTTAACAAAACGTTCAGTGTACGCACGGCTAGAGTACAGTTAATATATCTGTATCGCTGTGTCATCTATTCACTGATAGTATCGTCGATGCAACGTATAAATTTCGAATCATCGCGCGCGCAGGGCGCGACATCGCTTATATCAAATCAATGAACTAAATGAAAAGTCAGTTAAGTGGATACATAATCTTGTAGTAGCATGAAACGTGACTCGAGCTATGGAGTAATCGGATATTTAACTCATATCTGATATCACACATAGAAGAATCGCTACAGAGAAGACGTTACAAAAATAGACTCTTAATATAAGATATTACAGTACTATCAGTTCTGCTACAGCAATACCTAGTCTAGTGATAGATTCATAGCGTAATATATACAAGATGACGATACTCGACCAGAGTATGTATGCGCATCTAAGGAACTATATAGCTGTAAGCCGAAGATCTAACTCACACTAGATGATGAATGAGTGAGATATAATCATGAGTGTATTGTGCTTCATACAAATAAAACGTGACGACATATGACTGCGTGATCTCCAGACGATCTATATGAGAGACATGGATTTGCACCTATCGAACTCTGACAAGTACAGACAGAACCCACACGATATCTTAGGAATATCGTAGATAAGGCTTCTCGACACATCTTACTTTCCCAGTGCCACGTATAGTGATACACAAGAGTACGCTATGATCGAGTGAAGAATAATGATGATATGTTCACTAGATGATGAGTGCGATGAAGTACTCGCTATCTCAGCGTTCTGATAATGATACCTCACACACAATCGTGGTCTATTGTGTGGATCTCACGTGTGGCAGAGGCATGGAGTGGGTGCACCTCATTGAGTCAAATGTTAGTGGTTCGTAATCAGTGCAATAGTGATCAATAAGCTGATCGATAGTATATTGTAAATAAAGACTCTGCGAGTAGATATATTAAACTCTCTGATTCAATAGAGAAGACGGTGTTAAGACGATCAGAAGGATAATATGATGAAGACACATAAGCTAGCGTGTCATTCGCTACCCTAAGATCAATACGAACATACATAATAGTGTGATCTAATATATACAATGATAAAGATGGGTGCCAGATATTGTATACAATGCCTCACTCATATCACACACAACATATATTCATAACACAGAAGACTACATATCAACACTAAGAACGCTATTGAGTATAAGAGCGACAGACTCATGAATGATGAGAGTATGTAGAAGTAGTCTTATGGACATTGCAGAAGTCAGCTATATCATCGCAGCAGCTGAAGAAGAACACAAAGAGAGAAGTACATGTCTGTACACTGATTTTAAATCTCACTGATATATATTGTAGACATCGATACTAGTGCAAATGAATTATCAAGTATCACAAAATCATTATATGAGAGTGCAATGTAATTAGATCCAAGAATCAGCGTGAATCTAGAGTCAAGATGATATCATAACTAGCCTCGCACATATGAGACTATTCAATAAGATAAAAGATGCAACTAACATTGCTCTGTATGATGAACTCAATCAGATGCGATACACTACATAGCAAATAAACTGGTCAATGACGCTTACATGTAGGATAGATCTGACAGTGACTGACTATATATATATAAACAAATCACAACTCACAGAATATTCGCTAGAGCATCGCTATATATATAGCTGAATAAGTAAGTAATAAGTGAAAGCTATGAACATAGATCAGCATTCTTGTCCGAAAAATTGAGAGTGCGGCAACACTGGTTCATCAAGAGAGCATCAGGCGATACTAGAAGTAGCGGTGCAGCCCAGCGAAACCGCTCATATCCTAGATAAATGATACGACAATATGCTATCGTGAGTACCGCATATAAGATAATGAGAGTGACGGTGCGATGCGTGTACTACTCAGTCAGTAGTCAGAAGTCATCATAAATAGCATATAATAATGAGCTATAGATCTTATATCAGCTCAAGCGAAAACATCTTGTCCCAATATGAGAAACTAAGTCTACTTCTAGAATCTATGACAGATAGCGGTTGATAGACGCCATGAATGATGTGTCATGCATTGGTTTATGAGGTAAGTAAATATACGATAAAGTTGATAGTAAGATGATATATGTCAACTATAATCCAGTAGTACGATGCGATATATGAATATAAAGTCTTGGTAGAATTACTATAACTTGAGTATATATATATAATAGTATATATATATATATTATATATATATTATATTATATATATATATTAGTATATATATATATATATATTATAATATATTATATATATATATATATATATATATATAATTATATAATATATATATATATATATTCTCTTCTTCATCCTCCTTTTTATTTTCCCAGATTTTGAGAGTAAGGTTGCGTTGGATGCATCAGAAAAGGAAAAGCAGTTAGAATTTGAACAAAAGTCGAAAAGAAACCCCAAGCCTTACCGCTCCCTCTGCTTACATTAATTAGTTGAGAACTCGTCGCAGGCAGTTCAAAAAAAATTCCAACCCTAGAGCTTCATGGGCGGACAGCGATGGACCGTCATTATGTAGATCTGTCAATGTTAAGGGTTCATCCCTTGGCCAGGTGGGCCACAACCATACCCCCTCCAAACCCCGCCATTCACTCGTTATAAACCTTTCTTCTAGCCTCTACCAAAACTCACATTTCTCTCCTTCAAACATTTTTTTACTGACTCAATTCACTTTTTTCTTCGGTCTCCCAGCCGGTCGGCTTCCAACACACTCGCCACTATGCATCCGCTTAACCAACCGACATCATTCATCCTTTCCCACATGACAAACCATTTCTTCAACATACTTTCTATTTATTCTCTCGTTACCCCTTTCTTCACCCCACACAGCTCTCTAATACGTTCATTCTCATTTATCAATTTTTCTCACACACCTAGCATGCCCCAAGATTGTCCATCTGAACCCATTGAACATCTATACCGTACTTCTTATTCCAGACCATAGTCTCGCTACTATACAATAACACAGGGTAACAAACATACCCTCATGTAAACCCCTAGCACACTTCAAGACTTAGTTCCTTTACATTCACACGATTTAATTTGCCACCAGCAACCTTCTCTACCATTTTTCACAACTTTTCCTACTACATCTGCATCATCCGTTCCCTTCTCATCCAACACATACCCTAAGTATTTAAACTCAGCACTCGCTCCAGCTGCTCCCCATTCTAACATTACTTCACACTGACGACTTTCCTCACTCACAACTACCCTACTCTTATCTACGTTTACTTTCAAACCCCTTCCTTTACACACCCTGCCAAATCTCTTCTACCAATCCTCTCAATTCTCTTTCAGACTCACCATACAAAACCAAATCATCCGATATAATATATATATATATATATATATATATATATATATATATATATATATATATATATATATATATATATAATATATATTTTTTTATATATATATTTGTCTGATATATATATATTATATATATTAATATATATATATATATATATATAATAAAAATACATATAAGATAGTTATGCAGCTCGATTGACTACTATATATATATTATATATATTATATATATACATATTATATATAATATATATATATATATATATATATATATATATAGTATAGCGATGATAGTATATATATATATATATATATATATATATATATATATATATATATTCGTCCATAATCACTTTTGCCAATATACTGTACGTTTGAAATAATCATTTCAACTTAGACTGAAATCTTTTATCATTTAAACTATATCAAGGTAAAAAGTAACTAGTTTAATTTATGTATGTAATAAGAGGCAAGTTACAGAAACTGAAAATATAAGTAACTGACTGTTGAAAGACACCACCCATGAAAAATAAATAAATAATAATTAAAAATATAAAAGAAATTTAAACGTCTATATTATACCTGTAATTCTTCTTTTAAACTTTCATTGAAAGTAATCTGAAGCTGAAGCTCTAAATTTAAATCATTTTTTTCGGTATTTGCTTCTGGGTCAGAATCCTTGAAAGAAATAGGATTTATTTCTTCTTTCTCAAGGGCTTCGAAAGTCTGCTTTTCTTGAACTTCAGTATTTAAAGTGGATGTTTCACTTCCATTTATGGAATCTACTTTGGAATTATCTCTCTCAGAGTTATTTAATTCAGATATTTTTCGAGGAAGAGCATTTTTATTTTCTTCATCAATATCATTATTAAGTTCTCCTTTATTTTCGATTGATATGCTTTGTTTAAACTTAAGAGCCTGCCGTAATAATGCATTTTCATTTGTAAGTGATTTAATAGCTAATAGCGATTCATGATATTTTGCCATTAATTGATCATAATCTGCTGGTAAACCTCCTGCTGACAAACTTAATTCATTCTTATTTTCTGTTGCACCAATTTCTTTGAGATCTTTCAAGGAAACACTAGATTTCATTGATACTCTGCTTGGAAATGTATAAATTTCCTCAATTTCTTCAATTGTGTAATCTTCTTCAATTGTTTTTGTAGTGAGCAAGCTACATAAATTTAGATCAAGAGAGGTTTGGAAACCTTGATCCCGTGTTGAAATAGATTTATTGCAGGATCCACATTCTTTATAGTGAACGACAGAAGTAGAATTCTCAATGGAATCATTCTTTATAGAAGCAGTATTTTCTCCCTCTTTCACCTTTGCCACTAGTTTATCATATTCTTCTTTGTAAAAATCTTTTTCTTGCAATAATGAATGAAATTCTGACGCAACTGATTCAGTTTCTTCCAGTTTGTCTGACAAGAAAGAAATTCTAGATGCCAACAGTGAAATAGGATCAGCTTCTTCCGCGTTCATACTGCAATCTCTAATTATATCTGTATCTGAAAAGGAATCTTTCTTTTTTTCACTAATATGGCAAAATTTAAGCAATTTTTCATTCAATGAATCGTATCCTTCTTTGTACCTTTCTAAAAAGTTTTCTAATAATAATTTTTCCTGAGAAAGTTTACTAATTTTAGCTTCAAGGGATGAGGTATCACTAGTATATTTACATTGTAGATCAGAAAGTGTATGACACAAATGTTTCTTTTCTATTTCTAAATTTTGTAACTGTAAAGACAAATTTGAAATTTCATTTTTGCTTTCCTTTTGACTATTTTCAAATAGATTCTTCTCTCTAGTTATGGAGTTTAAGTTCTCTTTCAAAGTTTTTATTTCATTTTCATAAATATTAAGCTTTTCTTTTACTGATGTATAATTCTGGCTATAAGTTTCGAGTTCTTTAACCAAAGAATCATTCTTTAAAGTTAATTCTTTTACTATAACGTTGATCTCATTCTTACTCTCTTTTTGCTCCTCTAGTTCTCTAAAGACATTAGCTAATTCTCTGGCTTTTTCATTCTGATTTTCGAGACTACTTTTTACATCACTTTCTAATTGAATAATTCTTTCTTCTAAATATTTTTTAGCTTCTAATGCCTCATTAACTGCCTTAAGTCTAATTTCTGACGTTTCCTTTTCGGCCCTAACCTCAAGGTCTAATAAGGAGCATTTGGATTCTAAATCAGAAGTTTTTAATCTAGTCTCTTCTAATTCTTTTAACAATTTTTCATTTTTATCTCTCTCTTCTTTCAATTCTCTGACACGCTTCATTTTTTCATTATACGCTTCTTTCAGAGCTTCTTTTACATCTTTTTGAACTGTCTCTTGTTCTTTTCTGACGACATTAATCTGCTCTGCAAGCAGGTCAACCTGTGACTTGTGTTTTCTTTTCACACATTCAGCTTCTTTTTCATATTTTTCACTGTAACAAATAAAAGAAAAAAAGAAAATAACATCATATATTCATAATAAAAAGTATGTGGGCAAATCTCTTTAATATATATATATATATATATATATATATATTATATATAAAATATATATATATATATATATATATATATATATTATATATATATATATATATATATATATATATATATATATATATATATATATATTATATATATATATATTATATATATATATATATATATTAATTATGATAATAATTATCATCATCATCATCATCATCATCATATTCCTTTTTTTTCCAAAAACTGGGGGTGAGGTGCGTGACATGCATCGAAAACGAGTAGTAGTAGAGAACATGGCACAAGTCGAAAAGAAAGCCCAGTCTTACCGCCCCCTCTATACCTATTAGTGAGAACTCGTCGTAGTCAGAAAAATCCACCCCAAAGCTTCACGGGACCGCGACTGACCCTCACTATGGCATACCGTCAAGTGTAGGGTTCATCCCCTGCACAGGTGGGCACAACCATACCCCCCTCACAAAACCCAGCCATTCTTCCTATTATGCACCTTTATTCTCGCCTCTGCCAAACTCCCGTTTCTCTCCTCCAGACATTCCCTTTACTGAACTCAATTGCACTTTTTCTCTCAGTCCCCAGTCCGGTCGATTCCCACCACTCACCACTATAGATCCGCTTAACCAACTGACTGTCATTCATCCTTTCCACATGATCCAACCATCTCAACGTACTTTCATTTATTCTCCCATTTTTTTTTTATTTTTTTTTTTTTTTAAAGTTCAGACCTCACGGGCATAGCCCTATTCAAGGAGGGGAACTTCTCTAGGTAATTTCTACCTAGGATCCGAACTAGGATTCGAACCCGCGACCTTGCCATGCGACTCCGTCGCTCTACCGTTTGAGCCACGGTAGCGGCATTCATGTGGAAAGGATGAATGATAGTCTGTTGGTTAAGCGGATGTATAGTGGAGAGTGTGTTGGGAACCGACCGGCTGGGAGACCGAAAAGAAAGTGGATTGAGTCGGTGAACGAATGTCTGAAGGAGAGAAATGTGAGTTTGGCAGGCGAGAATAAAGGTGCCATGATAGGAGAGAATAGTCGGGGTTTTGGTATTGGGGGCATGGGTTGTGGCCCACCTGGGCCAAGGGTGAACCCTTACATTGACGATTTACCATAGTGGGGTCCGTCGCGGTCCCATGAAGCTCTAGGGTGGATTTCTGTCTGTGACGAAGTTTTACTAATTAATGGTACAGAGGGGGCGGTAAGGCTGGGCTTTCCTTTTCGACCATTTGTCATATTCTCCTACTGCTTTTCTTTTTCTGATGCTTGTAGCGCACCTTACTCCCAATCTTGGGAAAAAAAGTAGATAAAGAAGAAAGAAAGAAAAAATATATATTTATATATATATATATATATATATATATATATAATATATATATATATATATATTATATAATATATTAATATATAATATATATATATATATATATATATATATATATATATATATATATATATAATCATATATATATATATATATATATATATATATATATATATATATATATATTAGATATGTATAATATATATATATGCTATTTTAACTGATTTATTCCAAGTCGGAAAAAAAAATAATTAATGTAATCGTTTATTTTAAATTTTTCTTTTTTGTAAATAACATTAATTTTTGGGTAACCTAACTAAAACCAAATTTAAAACGCTAAATTAAACCTAACCTAATATTAAGGAGTCAACCATCTTATAAAATGTCCATATATAATTATATATATATATATATTATATATATATATATATATTATATATATATTATATATATATATATTATATATATATATATATATCTATATATATATATATTATATATATATATATATATATATATATATATATATATATATATATATATATATATTAGGGATGTGCCGAATATTCGGTAAGTATTCGGTATTCGGCCTATTCGGCCAAAATGCCGAATATTCGGTATTCGGCTTTTTGCCGAACTATTCGGCCGAATATTGAGCTTTAAAAACAATAAATTACGTCCCACATAAGGGCCCAAGTTAATTTCAATTTTAAAATTGAAATTTTAGAAAATTATTTTCCAAAAAAATAAACTATAGCCAAATTTGTAGCAATATGGTGAAAAATCTGTCATTTGTCAAGATCCCTATAAGGCCTTTGGAACATTTTTTTCAATATTCTAAACAATAGAAATTCATTTAGTGATACGGGAAATAATGGAACAAACATGGTAGCTGGTATAAGGGAGAGTGGCTTGCTATCAATTTCATGTTTTTATTCACATGTTGCAACTATATGCATTCACGATTCAATATTAATGTCAAGAAGTCTGTTAAAAGATATTTTATCTACTTGCAAAAGCATATCCTCTCATTTTCACCATTCAGCAACACGGCAGCTGCAAACTTAAAACTTTACCGATGCAGCTGAATGTCAAACAGCATAAATTAATTCAAAGATCCGTTCTACACGCTGGACAGAACTTATGAATGCTAAAAGATAGGGGGGCGGGGGGTGTTTGAACAAAAACGTTCCCCTATCCATCTACCGCTGCTGAATGCAATCAGAAAATGATGAACTGATTTTCAGTGGCAAAAATTATTCCATTTACTTGAGCCCATTTGACAACATAACTAAAACAAGCATTAAACGTGGTAACA
>JABUQX010056173.1:42500-45000 GCA_015478945.1 Trachelipus rathkii | reverse complement strand
ACAGTTTGGAAGGAGAATGAATGGGAACGTAAAAGGGAATAGGAAGATGTTCTGCAAGGAAGTATGAAAGGTTTAGAAAGAGTAAAAAGATCTTCATAGAAAAAATAATAGGGATAGTACTTTCTTGACTGATGAAATGGATGTGAGGAAAGTTTGGAGGAAACACTTCAAAAATATCCATAACATTGGCAGTAATGAAGATGACAGTGAATGTGTGTGGGTTTGGTGTAAGAAGAAATAAGTATTTTCGGGATGAGGACGTAATAGGTAGAGTGAGAAAGCTGAACAATGGCAAATCTGCAGGTATAGATGGAATTACTGGTGAAATGATCAAGAATAGGGGAGAGATTTTGATTGACTGGAAATGGAAATTCTGTAACAAGGCGTTAATAGAGAATTTAGTTTTGAAGGATTGGAGAAGAGCCGTAATAGTACCCTTATATAAAGGTAAAGGGGATAAGGGGAACTGTAGGAACAATAGAGGAATTAGTTTATCGAGTGTTGTAGGAAAGAATATGCTGGTATTTTGGTTGAAGAGTGCCTCGAATGACTGAGGGACTGATTGGCGAAGAGCAAAGTGCATTTAAAAGTGGTAGATGTGTAGATAAAATTTTCAGAATGAAACAAATGATTGAGAAAATGAGAAAAGAAGAATAAATTGTATTTAGGTTTTATAGATTTCTAACAAGCGTATGAGAGGATTAATAGGAAATTTTCTGTCAGGTGTTAGTGATATATGGTGTTGGTGGTAGACATTTGAATGGAATCAAAAGTATGTATGTTGATAGCGCAGCATGTGCAATAATGAATGAACTAAATTGAGACTGAATG
Source organism: Trachelipus rathkii (assembly GCA_015478945.1). Classification (NCBI taxonomy): domain Eukaryota; kingdom Metazoa; phylum Arthropoda; class Malacostraca; order Isopoda; family Trachelipodidae; genus Trachelipus; species Trachelipus rathkii. The sequence goes on along the minus strand of JABUQX010056173.1, from coordinate 44,169 downwards.
GTTTAATATTAAAAGAGGAATGAGGCAGAGCTGTGTTATGTCTCCTTGGCTAATTAATTTGTATATGGATGGGGTGATGAAACCAATTAGAGGTAGGGGTTTTAGTCGAAGGTGCTAGACTCATGAAGAATAGAAGAGAGTGGAGGGTGCCCTGCTTCTTAATGTATGATGATGACTTGGTTCTGTGTGGTGCATCTGAAGACCGTTTGAGAGAATTGGTAGACGGGTTTGGCAGTGTGTGTATACAAGGAGGGGTTTGAAAGTAAATGTAGATAAGAGTAAGATGATGATAGTGAGCGAGGAGAGTTCAAGGTGTAAAATCATGTTGGATGGTGAGCAATTGGAACAAGTATCAGAGTTTAAATATTTAGGTTATATGTTGGATGAAAAAGGAACGGATGATATCATGATGCAGAGTGTAATAGGAAAGCTGCGAATGGTAGGAAGGTGGCTGGTGCAATTAGATCCTTGGTGAGTACAAAGGGACTAGGTCGTGAGCGCACTAGGGTTTTACATGGGTATGTTATTACCAGTGTTAATGATAGTAGTGAAAGTATTGTGTGAAATAAGAGGTATAGATCTAAGGTGCCATCTATTCCAATGGACAATTAGAGGTGAGTTAAGTGTGAGAATTAATAAAATAAAGAATAACCGTGTTAGGAAGTTGTGTGGTGAAGAAAGGCGCGAATGATAAAATTAGCGTATGTATTAAGATGGTTTGGACATATTGAAAGGATGGATGATAGTCAGTTGGTTAAGCGGATTGAGAGAGAGAGAGAGAGAGAGAGAGAGAAGAGCAGGAAGAGAGAGAGAGAGAGAGAGAGAGAGAGGAGAAGAGAAGAGAGAGAGAGACGAGAAGAGAAAGAGAGAGAGAGAGAGGAGAGAGAAGAGAGGAAGAGAGAGAGAGAGAGAGAGAGAGAGAGAGGAGAGAGAGACAAAGGGGGACGAGAGAGAGAGAGAGAGAGAGAGAGAGAGAGAGGAGAGAGAGAGAGAGAGAGAGAGAGAGAGAGAGAGAGAGAAGAGAGGAGAGAGAGAGAGAGAGAGAGAGAGACGAGAGAGAGGACGAGAGAGAGAGAGCGAGAGAGAGCAGAGAGAGAGAGAGAGAGTGAGGAGAGAGAGAGAGAGAGAGTAGAAGAGAGAGAGAGAGCAGAGGAGAGAGAGAGAGAGAAGAGAGAGAAGAGAGAGAGAAGAGAGAGAGAGTGAAGAGTGAGAGGGAGGAGAGAGAGAGGAGAGAGAGAGAGAAGAGAGAGATGAGATTGATAGAGAAGAGGAGAGAGAGAGAGAGAGGAGAGAGACGAGAGAGAGAGAAGAGAGAGAGAAGAGAGAGAGAGAGAGAGAGAGAGCGGAGAGAGAGAGGAGAGAGAGAGAGGAGAGACGGAGAGGGACCAGAGGAGAGAGAGAGAGAGAGAGAGGAGAGAGAGAGAGAGAGAGAGAGAGAGAGAGAGAAGAGAGAGAGAGAGATGAGAGAGAGAGAGAGAGAGAGAGAGAGAGAGAAGAGAGAGAGAGAGAGAAGAAGAGAGAGGGAAGAAGAGAGAAAAAAGAGAGAAGAAGAGAGAGAGGGAGAGAGCAAGGAGAGAGAGAGAGAGAAGAGAGAGAGGAGAGGAGAGGAGAGAGAGGAGAGAGACGAGAGAGAGAGAGCTGAGAGAGAGAGAGAGAGAGAAGAGAGAGA
>JABUQX010056173.1:30000-37500 GCA_015478945.1 Trachelipus rathkii | reverse complement strand
CAGTTGCTTCAACAGTTGATCTTGAGTGTATATACTCACACGTACAAGTCTATCAATATACTAAAGTCATCAATTGTCAAGACTTCTAGTGTGACACATATTATTGCCACTACCTCGAGTCTGGTTTAGTCGCTAAATTTTCTAACAAGTCCCAACGAAGCGTTTTACATTTGCATTCCCATGTTTTCGAGGAATGCAAATGATAATAATAATTTATTTTAAATATTCTCGAATGCGAATGTGAATACGGATGCAAATACTGAAAAACATGAATATTTGTTCCTTAAATCGTATATATATATATATATATATATATATATATATATATATATATATATATATATATATATATATATATATATATATATATATATATATATATATATATATATATATATATATATATATATATATATATATATATATATATATATATATATATATATATATATATATATATTTATATATAATGTATATGTGTGTGTGTATGTGTGTGTATGTGTGTGTGTGTGCGCACATAAGTTACATAATGAAATTATGATCCAGCTGGAGAATAGATGAATAAACTTAAAAACAAGTCCCCAAAATTATTTCTCATTTTAAAAATTCTTTTTAACTTTAAAAGAACGATTGTTACCGACTAGCTGCTATGATCTTGTGTTAGAAAAAGGGAGATAAATCTCTCTCTCTCTCTCTCTCTCTCTCTCTCTCTCTCTCTCTCTCTCTCTCTCTCTCTCTCCTCTCTTTTCTTCTATGTTTCTTTTTCTTTTTGGCTGTTCTGTCTCTTCTGTTGACTGTTGGTCTGTATGTCATTGTTCCTAATCCTTGGATTCTTTTATATTCTTTCTTTTCATATTCTTTTATATTCTTTCATTTTATATTCTTTCTTTTACATTCTTTTATATTATTTCTTTTATATTCTTTTCATATTCACATTTTTTTATTATTATTATTATTATTTCTTTTTCTACAGATTTCCTTAGTCTTACTTTTTTTTTTTTTAGCGTTTTTTTTTTTTTTATTGTTTCAGATTTGATATTTTTGTCAATCTTTATTAAATGTTTGATTTAAAAATTTATTATTATTATTTTATCATTTTAATTTTATTATTTTTATTTTTATTACTGTGTTCTCATACTTGCATTTAATAATACATTTATTTTATCGTCTCTTATTATCCTTTTGTATTAATATTGATTAAATTATTAACGACATACAACTTTGCTTGTATTTTTCTTCATAAATAAATTATGATCAACAGGACATACATTTGTGTAAAATGAAACATGGAATGCTTTTGTTAAAAGGTTAATGAAGTATTTGGTAAACATTTTATGATCCTTTGTTATTCTTAGATAGCTTCAAAGAGCAAGCAAGACTCTTATTATTTGTTTGTTTATTCCTCTCCTACAGTAACGAAGGTCCTTACGAATTATTCTTGAATGAAATTTTTCCGGAATTGTATGGATAAGAATTCGGAATACAAACAACTCTTGAGGAGCATGAGGAGGATTTTTCCCAGAGTTGTGTATGATAAAGAGTCCAGAATATAACTCTTGAAGAGCATGAGGAGTAGTTCTTTAAGCTTTTAGCGTCAATAGTGAAACATGAACTGTCCCACAAATTGAATAATCTACGCAAATCAGTAAAACCTCTGACTCTGTCAAATATTTTCTAAGTCTTTGATCTTAATGGTTATGGGCACTTGATTTCAAAAGGGTATGGAATTATTTGAGCTTTCCAAATTCTTCGAGAAGGATGGAGAAAAGTTCTAACGATACCATAATGTAATCTATAGCCGACGAATGTTGAGAAAACGAGGTAGCATCCTGTGTATAATGTATATAGACACATGTTATTGTGTTTTTGATACAATAAAATATGAATTTAAATTATTATTACAAACTTTTGAGTTAAAATCAGCTTTTTTGATATGAAATCTCTTTGGATGGCTGCCTTTCTTATTTGCAATATAAAAACATACAAATCGCAAAACATTGATGACATATCGGTCTTTTTCTGCGTATTGGTTCAACACAACACATACACGCATACACACACACACATATATATATATATATATATATATATATATATATATTATATATATATATATATATATATATATATATATATATATATATATATATATATATATATATATATATATATATATATATATATATATATATATATATATATATATATATATATAAAACAAAACCTATTCTTTGTAACTAGACAGCTTGGAGACTTTACGACTAATTTCATTCATAGAATTCTTTCAAGTTGGTCAGTCTGTTTGTCGGACGGACGAATAATGTTTGTCGGAATGTTGGAAGAAAGAAATCATGGGCTTGTAGAGAATCGGGGAGGAGAGATAGGGTAGGGTAAGGGTATTTGTGAGGTATTCTCGCATTAATTATATAAATTGTGATTAGAATATTTAAGTGCATATATATATATATATATATATATATATATATATATATATATATATATATATATATATATATATATATATATATATATATATATATATATATATATATATATATGTGTGAAAAGATATATATATGTGCATATATATATATATATATATATATATATATATATATATATCCTTAAGTCGATGAGGCTGTGTCAAGTAATATATCGTTAGTGAACAACTGATCAATTACTTACCAACACTGACTTCCAAGTGTGGTACAGTATTACCCAGCAATTTTAAATACAACCAAGAAACCATCAATAGTCCCTTTTTCCCGGAGGAGATAGTGTCCCTGCCTACTGCAGCTGTCATGGTAGCTCTGATGTGGAACTAACTGCCTTGAAAAACTGAAACCATATTTAGCTGTCGAACCCTTCTATAGACAGGAAAATAGTTTTACAAGTATTAATTAATGAACGAGCTAGAAACGTTTAACTGGAAATTGTATGAAATAAAGGAGAAAATACAATTAAACTAAAAATATAGGTATAGGCCTACCTATATTAACCTACAGAGGAAATAATTTTAAGGTATAGACTTGTAGTGAATAAAAATAATTATAAACAAAGAAAAGTTTAACATAAAAAGTTTAAAAAAGAAAAGGAAAATAATTATGGTATAAATTTTTTATAATTTATAAAATTTATTCTACATCTTTTATTATGTAATTATCATATACAACAGAATAATTCTCCCATCTTCTACAGACAAGACCTACAACAAGATTTTTTACATATATTTTTATTTTAAAAACTTTTTTAACTGTTGTCGTTTGCAACGAAAGTGTTATATATATATATATATATATATATATATATATATATATATATATATATATATATATATATATATATATATATATATATATAAATCGTATAAAACAAGTCGTTTAACCTTTAACCAATTAAAAAAAAATAAGGAGTTCGTCTCAGATAAGAAAGCTGAAGACGAAAAAGAAGAGAAAGAAAAAAATCGAAGCAACAGAGTACGGAGACGAAACTACATCAACAACCTTTGAAGTGGAGAACAGTACAAAAGATAACTAAACAACAACTCCACTTCATATATCCTGGAAAGAAGAACACCCTCTTAAAGATACCTTCAGACAACTAACAGCATTAACGAAAACTAAAGCACCATGCAGACCGGAGAAAACGGGAACTTCAGTCACATTTTTAATACCCAGGCCTACGAGCCTTAGCTTCACGTGATTATTTTCCGTCGACACTAAAAATCCTCAATAATGAATACCTTCAAAAATTCTATAACACCATGTGAGACTGAGTGAAGACGTGAACAACAGTCACACCGTTAATCCCAGGTCTACCAGTCTCAGTTTAACGTAGAATTTTAATTACTTATTACCAATTTTAATATAACAAACACCTTCAACATACAGACCACCAGTGAAGACCGGAACATCAGTCACACAGTTAATCCCAGGTCTGCCAGCCTTAGGGTTTAACGTGGCTATTTCTTGCTCGACACTACGATAAATAGCCACTCGCTGGTGAGTACTCACAGATTAAACATTTCAGATAAGCTTCCACTTCCCTATTGATCTTTCTGGTTGAAATTGATGAAACATTCATCCATGTATGGTATTACGTCTAAATCAATTGGAAACCACCGTATACCACTGCTACTATATAAGGATGGATAACCTGAAGAAATGATTCATTGCCAATATATATTTGATAGTACAATTGGGACAACATACCACTGCAACTATATATGTATCGGTTATTTTAGAGGAATGGAGAGAAATCATTTTCAATATAGTGTTATGTTTACTACAATGGAGGACATCATACCACTCACTTCACTGAATATATCTTCATTCAAACTGCATTCTTCTTTGTGTTTCATACTTCCTTCAAAATTGCGTCAGAGAAATCAAAATCAAGCTTCATATATCTACCGAACTTCACACAAATTCAGTTCTTGATTCGCCTTCAATGAAGACCACTTCATCTACTGAGCATCAGGACCAAAATTTTGTATTAGTGTATAATGGCTCTGCTTTTAAGGCGCGAAATATTATGTAGCGAACAAATAATTATACACAAAGGAAAGTTTAACATTGTGTTTAAAAATTAAAAAAAGAAAAAATATTTATGGTATAATATTTATAATTTATACTTTTATTTTATATCGTTTATTATGTAATTATTTTGTTTTAACAAAATAATTCTCCCATCTTCTACAGACATGAACTGGCAGAAGATATTTTATGTATATAATTTTATTTTAAAACTTCTTCAACTGTTATCGTTGTATATATATATATATATGTTATATATAAAGTGATGGCCAATAAATATATATATATATATATATATATATATATATATATATATATATATATATATATATATATATATATATATATATATATATATAAATATATAAATATATATACAAATATTTATATATATATATAAGTATAGTAGTATATATATATATATATATAAATAAAAATATATATATATATATATATATATATATATATATATATATATATATATATATATATATATATATATATATATATATATATATATATATATATATTTGTTAGGTTACACCCTTGAGAAGTTATTTTTCATGAGACAAGTTGTTTAACCTCCAACCAAATAAAAACAAGAAGAAGTTCGTCTCAGATAAGAAAGCCGAAGAAGAAGAAAAAAATGGAAGAGGTAAGAAAATTGAACAACATCAACTACCTTTGAAGTGGAGGAATAGTACAAAAGATAATTAAACAGTCTATCAGACTTCAGAGCAAATAAGAAAGATATATTAAATATTTCAGATCTTATCATTAAAATAATTGTTATGAGCTTTGACACTTGTATGAGGTGCTTACTAGCACACATTTAGAAAATTATCACTATAGACTTACAAAAATTCAACATGGTTACACATCAATTATATTCAATAGAGCAACACATTATCTAATATAATAATGTGATTATATGTTATGTAATTTCAAAGAGATAATATAAATATATTAATTATGTCTGTTCTTATAATATGTAATGAAATATAATATTATAGTCTCTTCTGATAGTACTTTATCTGGCAAACAAACACAGTTCTCCAAAACACACAATCCTGTTAGCATCCAGAGTATTGAGGTTATCACCGAATTGTGAGGGTCAAATTGGGAATGCAGACTAGAATTGGAAAGAGTAAATATATAGTAAAGCGACCTTCCATCTATGTGACAGGTTTTGCAAAAAAAAATGCAAATCAATTTAGAATAGATCTTAACAACAAATTTAAGCAATATATATATATATATATATATATATATATATATATATATATATATATATATATATATATATATATAGCATGAGTTAGTAAATATATATATATATATATATATATATATATATATATATATATATATATATATATATATATATATATATATATATATATATTTTAAATAGTAAAAAAAGAAAGAAAGATATATATATATATATATATATATATATATATATATATATATATATATATAGTATATATATATATATATATATATATATATATATATGTTACCAATTAAACAATGAAATTAGATGAGCATTACAACCACATCACATTGCTTATAATATATAGCACTCAACGTAATAATAAACTAATTTATCAGAAGCACAAGAACTTAGATAAATGAATGAAAAAAATGGTAAAGATGGATACCTTTAATGATAGATAAAATATATGAATTGAGTTAAGGTTTTTTAAACAAACTCCGTTGAGAAAATGCGAGAACCTTTAAAGAACAACTATCAAATACATGATTGAAAATAATAAATCATTCAATATAAAAGCAAACAAGCAACTACTACTGGGAAGTCAACAACTAAAAGCAAATTAAAGAAAATAAAAAGGGAACAAAATTACTAATAGAAAATCCATCATAAAAATAGACGAATTTTAAGCGGAATGAAAGATCAATAAATATAAACCACAATGATTGTCCGATCAACTACTATAACCCCTACTACTACTACCACTACTCCACTACTACTTCACAACTACTACTACTACGCTTACTACTAATAATACATACTACTACTACTACTACTACTACTACTACTACTACTACTACTACTATATATGGAAAGAGGAAAGACAGAGATGTCGAAATTGCCATATATTAACAGGAGTAAATAATAAATGCTTGCAAGATGACATAATCCCTAACATATTATCAACTGGACAAACGTATACATGTTTTTGTATAAAAATGTCTCGTAAAATTTCTAAAAGAAAACTACAGTCAAATTAGCTACCCAGTTTCCTGCTAGTACAAATTACCTCATAAAAAAATAATAACTAAATGAACTACTGAATAACTGGAAATCTATTTAGTCACATAAACATGCAGGATTTAGAACTGGCAATAATATTACAACTGATCACATGCAAGTCGACCAGAAGCTGATGGAATAACCTAAAGAATATGAAAAGCTTCTATGACTGACTTTTTGTAGATTATTATAAAGAAGCCTTTTACTCAAAAGCACTAACTAGAAGGTTAAAAAGCTTAATAGCTTGGGTATCACGAAACCATGAAGAAACCCAAAACACACATGAAATTGCTACATCTCATTCAAATAATTTGAAAACCAAAGGAGAAGTTAGAGAAGGAAATACATTTTCCCAAAATTATTTACCGTAGGATTAGAAGAAATATTAAGAAAACTAGCATAGTTTTTTTAACATCATTTCACATCAGACCCCCAATCTGGGGAAAGGAGGAAGATGATGATGATGATGATGATGATGATGATGATGATGATGATGATGATGATGATGATGATGATGATGATGATAAAAATGATATTATCAATAATATATATATATATATATATATATATATATATATATATATATATATATATATATATATATATATATATATATATATATATATATATATATATATATATAAAGTGTGGTTAAATCCGATGCTGAATGTGAACCACACCTAAACG
>JABUQX010056173.1:20000-22500 GCA_015478945.1 Trachelipus rathkii | reverse complement strand
ATTATTATAAATTATATATATATATATAAAGATATATATATATATATATGTTATATATATATATATATATATATATTACATATATATATATATAGTAGTATATATATATATATATATATATATATTTATATATATTTTTATATATATATATTAATATTATTATTTCATATATATATATATATATATATATATATATATATATATATATATATATATATATATATATACATACATTTAAAAAAATATATAAAAGTTTACATATTAACTTATTTTCATACAAAAAAATTTAGTTGAAAGATAGTTGTTATATTATATATTACATATATATATTATATATATATATATATATATATATATATATATATATATATATATATAATTTGCTAACAGCTTCATTTAATTTATTCTTAGAATAATATATTTCATAAAAGATATGATTTTTTCTTGCACTATATAATTAATTTTGAGAATTTTGAAAATATTTTTACTGAAAATGCTTTTTTTATATATAAAATTTGAGTCTTATAGTTTCGTAATTGCAGCTTTAACATTAAAAAAGAAAAAAAGAAAAAGGAAAAAAGTAAAAAGTGAAAAAAAATGGAAAAAGAAAGAAAGAAAAAAAAAGAAAAGAGTTCGCATCCACATACCGACCCACCAATGGAGGGCGGTCACAATTTCCGGAGTCCTGAACATGGGGTTCACTGAACTTGAATTACCTATTATTTATTAAATTACCGATAAGTTATCTCTCTCTCCACTCTTCTTCTCCCTCTATCTATTTCCAGTGTTATATTTTAACCAATGAAAAATGAATGAATTGTATTTAATAATATGTACATGGATATAAATTTAGTTGCCAAATAGTACCATAGATACATTTCTAAAATTTGACCTCAGGATCCAAGCTTCATTCAACTTTTTCATCTCGTTCTCTCAATGTTAGGATCAAATTTCTAGGAAATATAGACAAAAATAATTGTCTTCACCTTAAAGTGTCTGTGTGTGTGTGTGTGTTTTGATTTTTTTTTGGCCAAAAAATATTTTAATATTGCTTTCTGGATTAATTTGTTTGACCTTTCCTTTGTTTTTTTTATAAACAAATTATATATATATATATATATATATATATATATATATATATATATATATATATATATATATATATATATATATATATTTATTATATTATATATATATATATATATATATATATATATATATATATATATATATATATATATATATTAGACTGGTCCTTATTTTTGAAGGTATTGTCGTTATATACAGGACCCCGTAGATTTGTTCCATATCATCTTAAAGAATTCCATTCCAAGTTTGAGGTCAATCGGTTAGCAGCAACCCGTGCCCCACGGGCGTCAAAAGATGTCATGTTGTGGCTAACAGGCTTTTTCAAAGTATTAACATGCGGCAGTTGTTATGCTGCCTCGGTTGGGTTAGTACATGGTGTTTTATAATTTGTTTATACGTAAATGTCCTGCCAGATGAAGTGTACACTGTATAGTGATCAGGAGTATATTAAGATAATTTTATTTTACATAATATTACGGTTTTAATATATTTTTAGGTTATTATTAAAATTAAATATGTCACGGAAAGAACTGTTTCTCATCGGTTCAATGAAAAACCAAATAACCGGGAGTAAACTCTATTCCTGAGTAGATTTTTTGCATGTCCTATTTTATACTTTGCGTTCAGTAAATTAAAATTTATATGATAGTGAATCTCTTGTAATTGATGAATGTTTATTTTCTGGAGAAAAGCAAGTATAACAACCAGGGCAGGATTAAGGAGAGGGCCCAAGGGTCCGGGCCCTGAGGTACCCACCCAGATCGGGATCTCAGGACATTACATTTATTGATGAACTATTTCAGTTTGTAACATTTGCCAATATCTTCACAGACGAGGAGCAAAAAGATATCAGCACTGAGTTTTTCCCGTACAGACTTATCATAGACAAGGGTGTGCAGGACACTTTCCCAAACATTTAGATAGCTCTACGGATATACCTTATTTTGATGATATCAAACTGTAGTGGCGAGCTCTCCTTCTCAAAACTCAAATTAATTGAGAACCGATTACGGACATCCATGAAGCAGGAACGACTTGTAAATCTGGCTATCATGAGCATCGAGTCAGATATACTGCGTGAATTGGACTTCAGTGACATCATCAGCGACTGCCGCCCAAAATTCGAGAAAAGTGTCTGGACTGTATTGGTTATAACTCCATCCATTCTCTGATTTAAATTCAATTATCTTATTTGAATTTCTCTGCGTAAATATATTTGGTAAGAACACCTTAATGTTCATTTCATTTCGTGTTTTTGCATTACATATTGCCCCCCCCTTGAAACAATGGGCCTCCCACCAAAATGGGCCCCGGGCCACCCACATCCTTAATCCGGCCCTGATACCAACGCAAGATGGTTCGGACTGCATTAAGAAATGTAAAAAGCTCTAAGAACATCATCGCAAACTGG
>JABUQX010056173.1:0-5000 GCA_015478945.1 Trachelipus rathkii | reverse complement strand
GTTCATGTTAAGGCCAAGGATGTTTATATTGTCAACAGAGAGACGAGAGCACCGTCGAAAGAGATAGGAAAGTTAGAAGGTATTTTGGAGAAGAGATTTGTAAAAGTTGGGTTTATAAAGAATTGAATTTCACACAAAGTTATTTTTATCCATCAGCGAGAATAAAATCGGAAAGACTAAGACGAGAGGTAATTTTAGAAGTAAAAGTGGGAGTAGAATTGATATGAGTTAAAGAATGAAGGGTCGAGTCATCGGCATATGAGTGGATAGAGTTAGATGTGCAGGTAAGAAGATCATTAATGAAAAGTAGGAATAAAGTAGGAGATAAGACAGAACCTGAGGAACACCACTATTGACAAAAAGAAGAAGAAGTCGCCCCATCAACAACAGCCGATATTGAGAGATATGAAAGAAAGCTAGATATAAGTAAGCAAAGAGAATAAGGAAACCCATAAGGAGGGGAGCTTGGAGAGCAGTGACGCGTGCCATACCCGGTTCAAATCTTGGTTGTCAAGCAACACAACCCAAGTCTCCCCGTAGTTCCTAAGAGCGAAAACCATAAATCGGTTAAAAAGGAAGTATATCGCAAGTAGACTTCGTGCAACGAGAGCCGTAATGGCGATCGGAGTGAGTTTCCAGATGATCTAAGACAGTGAGTTTGAGAAGGGGTTTTCAAAGATCTTAGATAGAATACAAGTGAGAGCTACAGGGCGATAGTTAGAAGGATCAGAGCGGCTTCCTTTTTTCGGAATAGGTTGGACATGTGAGAGCTTCCAACACTGAGGGGAGGGAAAGTGCTAGTATTGAGACATAGATGAATATAGTTGAGCGGGGGCCGAAGAGATTACCTTTTACACCAGTTGAGATTAGCAACACAATGATCAGATCGAATAAGAGGAGGAAAGGCAGATTTACAGAAGTTGCTAGAGATGAAAGATTTGTCAGTAGGAGAACCAAGGAAGTTAGCGCACTTTCCTTTGATGAAAGCCAGCTTTGCTCGTCGAAGAGTATCCCTGCAACGGTTTCGGTCTGTATGATAGCAAGAGTGATGGAAGAACGAGAATTTTTCCAACCCCCGATAGGCACTGTCTCCTAGCCTGCATTGGCCGAAACAAGCACGGATCGATACGCATGATTAATGAGGACAAGAAAGATTTAGTTTTAGAAGGAATGAATGAGGAAAGAAAATTTAAGGCGAAGAAGGAATGAACCTGCGCATACGTCACCTTGACAGCTCCCTGCGCTCTTTTAAATCTTTATACATCCATCATTATTCCTTATTGAGGTAGCCAATTTGCTATCATCAGCAAACTTGGAAACCTTGGAAGAGCCACTTGACCTAAGAAATCGTTACGGACCACAAACATGTCTCCTCATTTCCATTAATAAATACTTTTCATTTTCATTGATTATTATTATTATTATTATTATTATTATTATTATTATTATTATTATTATTATTATTATTATTATTATTATTATTATTATTATTATTATTATTATTATTATTATTATTATTATTATTATTATTATTATTGATTATTGTTATTGTTATTGTTATTATTTATTATTATTATTATTATTATTATATTATTATTATTATTATTAATTATTATATTATTATTATTATTATTTATTATTATTTATTATTATTATTAATGATTATTAATTTATTATTATATTATTATTAATTATTAATTTTATTATTAATTTTATATTTGGTTATTATTTTATTATTAATTATTATTATTATTATTATATTATTATATTATTATTATTATTATTATTATTATTATTTTATTATTATTTTATTATTATATTATTATATTATTATATTATTATTATTATTATTATTATTATTGATTTTTTTATTATTATTTATTAATTTAATTATTATTATTTAATTAATTAATTATTATTATTATTATTAGAGACTTAAGGAAACAAATTTGGATGCGCTATAATAATTCGGTGAAGGTTGAACCCCTGCCCCCCCCCCTGTTCTATCAGCCTATACTATTATATTATTATATATATATTATATTATATACTATTATATTATATATATATATATATATATATATTATATATTATATATATATTATATATTAGTATATATATATATATATATATATTATATATATATATATATATAGAGACGAGAGAGAGAGAGAGAGGAGGAGAGAGAGAAATAAATTTTTAAAAATAGTTTTTTTCAATTAATCGTCATCGTCCAATCGTCATCGTCATCGCCAAAAATTTTCTCTAATCGTCATCGTCATCGTCATCGGCAAAATTTCATAATCCTCACCAACTAATATATATATATATATATATATATATATATATATATATATATATATATATTATATATATATATATATAATATATAATATATATATATATATATATATATATATATATATATATATATATATATATATATATATATATATATTATATAATATTATACATATATATATAATATAATATATAATATATATATATATATATATATATATATATATATATATATATATATATATATATATTTATATATATATAATATATATATATATAATATATTAATATATATATATATCGAGTTGTAAGGTCAGTGGTAGTTATGTTTGGATACCGCTACCACTTATTTGTACCCTAGAAATGCTCATGCATGCCTCGGATTTCTGATGCATGTTTGAGCTCCCTACCCCCATTTATGGGGAAGCAAGGGACAGCTGATGATGATGATGATGAGACGTAATGAAATATATTTATTTATAAGAACTGATTCATCTAACAAATTTTAAAAATTAGAACATATTTTTGTTTAAGACAGGATTAAGGAAATAAAACGATTTTTCCATAGTTATAATATATCGAATTCCCATCTCTGCCTGCTATAATAAGGGCTGCTAAGCTGAAGTTGGAAGGAATTTTTGCCGTGTTGAAGTATGAGTTGTTTATAAGTTAAAATACACCAATTTCAACCTTATTAAAAATATTAATACTAATTAATAACTTCCCACTCATTGGGTTAAGGCGAGCTTTTTTGTGTCGCCTAAGAATGCAGATTCCCTCTCCGTTTATAGGTTCGGAATCCTCGTTCGGCCTACGTAACGGACATAAAAAATTATCGTCAGTAGGTTATTTTCTGTAACATTTACGTATTGCAGTTACGTCATAGTATCTTTAACACTAATCTCGATGACACACACACCACTACAAAACATAGCCAACACTACAACAGAACAATCTCTTCGCCAAAAAATCACCTCTTCTCCATGCTTCTCGCTTTGAAAAAGCACGCCATTAGGATGCGCGAACCCACGCCCGCCGATGACAAGTTTCTCCGACTGCTCCTGCGCTGAAGCAGGGCTTGCTATCGGGCCTCAATATCCTTGCACTTTACCACTTGGTCAGAACCTTCAATACTTTCCTAACCGCTTTCCGATCTCAGGATTGAGGTTATGTGGTGAGAATGACAGTTATATGGTTAGAAATGGACAGATATATATATATTATATTTATATATATATATAATATTATATATATATATATATATAGTATATATATATATATATATATATATTATAATAATATATATATATATATATATTATATTTGCCTACAGCTTACAACCGCTCCCAAAAAGGGTCAGGACCCTGTCAGCGTGACCAGCGCTCTCCTCCATCTACCTCTATCCTTCAGGCCTTTCTCTTCTCTCAGCTCTCGTATCGACGGCCTTCCATGTCTTCTCAATGAGTTCACCACCGAGCTCTACCATCTCTCCCTAGGTCTTCCTCTTGGTCTTGTTCCTTCCGGTTTCCACTCCCATCTCCTCTTGCCCACACCCTCCCCCTGTATCCTCTCCGGTTGTTCCTACCACCTCATTATGACTGTATCTATCTTATTTAATATAGCCTTCAGTCCAACCTCCTCTCTTATTCTTTCGTCTATTAGTCTGTCTCTTCTAGTGTTTCCCACTATCGCTCTCAAAATGTACATCCCCGCCGACTGTATTCTATTCTTTCTTGAGGTCGTACTCCATGTCTCTGCCCCATATAGTAGAATCGGTGTTAACACCCGCTCGAATATCACCCTTTTCACCTCCATACTCATTTGTCTATCTTTCAGTATGGGGTACACTGCTCTTACAGCTCCCCCAAACTGAGCTATCCTACTTGTGATCTCCTGTACATTTCCTCCCTCTCTTTCAAATACTCCACCCAAGAATTTGCACTTCTCCAACATCTTTATCTCAGTCCCTTCCACCCCCCCTCTCCCCCCCCCCCCCCCTTCCTTATTACCAACCACCATGATCTTCGTCTTTTCTATGTTCAAAGTCAGACCGGCATCTCTAAGCCTGTTGGCAAAACGTGTCACATCCTCTCTCAGCCTAACTCCTTCTTCGCTCCAGCACACCAATTCATCCGCGTATGCCCGAATATCACTGTCCAGATATTCTATATCCTTTCTCACCTTCTTTATCACTACATTCAGATATGTTACAAACAAACTTGGTGATAACACGCTTCCTTGTTTGACTCCCGTTCTCACCTCAAACCATTCTTTATTATCATATTCTGTTCTTACATTACATTTACTATTCCTATACAAACTCTTCAGGCCTCCTCTCAACTTTTTACCCACTACATATTCTCTCTCTAGCACTCTCACACTCTCTCCCTAGGCACTGAATCATAAGCTTTCCTCAGATCTATGAAAGCTATATATGCTCGTTTGTTATATTCCCATACCTTTTCTAACGTAATTCTCAAGGCGAACAAGGGATCGTCGTGTTTTTGCTCTTTCTATATCCATTCTGCTCTTTCCCCAGTTTGGGCTCTACTGCCAATTCTCCAGCTCTCCTCTCTAGTGTTCCTCTCATATGTTTTGCCAAGTTGGTCCAACATGAGAAATTCCCCTTAGTTTTTACAGGCTTAGTGTTGTCTTTCTTTTCCGCTTATTATATTGGAACTATAATTGCTTTTCCCCCC
>JABUQX010056172.1:47500-50000 GCA_015478945.1 Trachelipus rathkii | reverse complement strand
TTAAGGAATTCCTTATTAGAACCATTTATTTATTTATTTTTTTACAGTTGTCACCGCCGCTCACGGGTAGAACCCTATTCAAGGAGTGGGTGTTGAACGCCTCAAAAATCCATATAACGCAAATTACGCAAATGAGCACAGACGCAGGCTTTAAAGTGAGGGAAATTAAATTGAGTAGGAAACACAGATGATGGAAGAGAATTCCACAGAACAGAGGTGGCAGGAAAGAAAGAAGCACCGCAGCGAACCAGTCTGGAGTTACTAACATCAACACAAAACTCATGTGCCGACACAGCACCCCTTGTGCTACGAGGGCGTCGTAAAGGTGGGTGGTACGCGAGTGGATAGTTCCCTCGAGCACTTGCCTCTACAGTACCTATAGAAAAGGGATAAAGCACCAACATCGCGTCGCAAATATAAAGGGTCAAGTGAACTAGAAAGTACAGGACAGTTTATAAGTCTTTTGGCCTTTGACTCGACCCTATCCAAAAGCCGGATGAAACCAGAGCCCCCGCCCCCCCACAGATATGAGAGCAGTACTCCATACAAGGGCGGATGAGACCCTTGTATAGCTGGAGTAACTGAGAAGAGGAAAAAAAGTCTCGCACTCTAAACAGAACTCCCAGTTTCTTTGAGGCCGCCCTAGCAACCACTGTGATTTGAGGTTTTCAAAACATTTTTTTGTTTATGTTAAGGCCAAGGATGTTTATATTGTCAACAGGAGAGACGAGAGAACCGTCGAAAGAGATAGGAAAGTTAGAAGGTGTCTTAGAGAGGGAGATTTGTAGAAGTTGGGTTTTTAAAGAATTAAATTTCACAAGCTTGAGACGACCCAACCCTGAAATTATATCCAGATCAGCGAGAATAGAATCGGAAAGATTAAGACGAGAAGCAATTCTAGAAGTAAAAGAGGGAGCAGAATTGATATGAGTTGAAGAATGAAGGGTCAAGTCATCGGCATATGAGTGGATAGAGTTAGATGTACAGGTGAGAAGATCATTAATGAAAAGTAGGAATAAAGTAGGAGATAAGACAGAACTCTGAGGAACACCACTATTGACAGAAAAGAAGAAGTCGCCCCATCAACAACAGCCAACATTGAGCGATTTGAAAGAAAGCTAGACATAAGTAAGCAAAGAGAAGAAGGAAACCCAAAGGAGGGGAGCTTGGAGAGCAGTGACGCGTGCCATACCCGGTCAAATGCTTTGGATATGTCAAGCGCCACCACACAAGTCTTCCCGTAGTTCCTAAGGGCGGAAAACCATAAATCTGTTAAATAGGAAAGTATATCGCCAGTAGATCTCGAGCACCGAAAGCCGTACTGGTAATCAGAAAGAAGGGAAAGAGATTCCAGATGATCTAAAAAGTGAGAGTTGAGAAAGGTTTCAAAGATCTTAGAAAGAATACAAGTGAGAGCTATAGGGCGATAGTTAGAAGGATCAGAGAAGCATCATTTTTTCAGAATAGGTTGGACATATGCGCTCTTCCAACACTGAGGGAAAGTGCTAGTATTGAGGCATAGAGAATATAGTTGAACGAGGGGTGGGATCAGCACGGAAGCACACCTCCTCAAAACTCGGAGAGGAATGCCATCCGGGCCACCCGCCTTCCTAACGTTCATAGATTTCAGGAGCTCATGCACCCGATCAAATGAAATGACAGGTAAAGGCATAGGACACCTGAGAGGAGAAGGAGGAGGAAGAGGAATACCAGAATCGTCCAGGGTTGAATTAGAGGAAAATAGGAGGCCAAAGAGATGATTGGCCTTTTCAGTTGGAGTATTAACAACAGAATCATCAGAGCGAATAAGAGGAGGAAAGGATGATTTACAAAGTTGTTAGAGATGTTTTTGGCAAGAGGCCAGAGAGATTTGTCAGTAGGAGAACCAAGGAGGTCAGCGCATTTTCGTTTAATGAAAGTCCGCTTTGCTCGTCGAAGAGTATCCCTGCAACGATTTCTAGCTAAATGAAAATTAGCAAGAGTGATAGGAGAACGAGAATTTTCCACACCCGATAAGCATTGTTTCTAGCCTGAATGGCCAGGGAACAAGCACGATCGAACCATGGATTTTGAGGAGAAAAAGATTTAGTCCAAGAAGGAATAAACCTGCTCATCCCATTAACAATTACAGTTCCCACTTTATCGGCAGAATCTGAAACGTCTTAAGAGTCAAATCAGTCACTTCAATTATAGTTAGCGTAGAAGCAACGCAATGCCCCCAATCGGCCCGATCAAAGTGCCAGAAAAACGCATAGGGATGGAGATGTTGGAGAGAAAGTATTAAAATTAAGTGATATAAGGTTGTGGTCAGATTTCCCGATAGGAGCGAAGGTGGTGTATTTATAGAGAGAAGGACTAGTGGTGAAACATAGGTCAAGTGTGTTCAAGAATCGGTTGGGACGATCCGGAATGTGTGTAGGTTATTTAATCAGTTGCTCCAGATCGTTGAGAATACTGAATGATTCGGCTTCCTCCCCACCTAAATCAGTATGAGAGGACC
>JABUQX010056172.1:32500-37500 GCA_015478945.1 Trachelipus rathkii | reverse complement strand
TATATATATATATATATACTATATATATATATATATATATATATATATATATATATATATATATATATATATATATATATATATATATATATATATATACTATGCTGGTAATATACTTATATATATATATATATATATATATATATATATGATCAACACATGCAATATGCGAACATTGGGAAATCTGAGCCACTCTCAATCGCTACCGTTTTAGATCCGCGCTTCAGTCGTGCAAATTTTCCGAGACCACGAAGCTCACGGACATGCAGTTTCAAAATTAAAGGAATTTGTTGTTCAGGAGTGTCAGCAAGATGCAAATGGACAACCTAGCATTGCAACAACCGATCAGAGTTATCAACCCAACCTTGGTTCTTCGATGTTCACGGTGTCAAGCGATTACTGGACAGAGTCAAAGGAGTTTATGGGTGAAGGCGATAATAATAGTCCATCACAACAGACCGATAAATTAGTCGCTAGCAACATTTCACCTGGAGAAGTTGCGGAAAAGGAACTCGAAGCATACATGCTGATAATATTCAGTTATCAACAGAATATCCACTGAATTATTGGAAGATGAAAAGTAAGATTTTTTAGAATTTGTCTCTCGTTGCTCAACGTTTCCTCCCTGCTGCACAACTGAGTAGCGTTTCTTCTGAAAGATAATTCAAAGTTGGTAAACGCGTGATTACTGACACGCGCTCTTGTTTGCTCCCACATAATGCAGAGATGCTCATCTGGTTAAATTGCAATGTTCGCGCAGTGAGTTATGACACATTCTCAGTCCTCATGGAGCACATGGATTTCAAAGACAAACACAAAGACACAGGACATGAATATCAATTGGCTGCTGAGCTCGACATATTACCGCTATCAAGCGGCAGGTAAGACTGCGACTGCGCGATGAAGAAAACTAACTAAAAGGAAATAAGGAATGTTATTATCAATAAACTAAAAGGAATCTTATTAAAAGGAATGTTATTAACGCTAACGACATACGTTCTCTCAAATTTAAATAATGCCGCTTTTGTATCCCAAATTGCAAAGCGTAAATTACGCTTGCGCGGGTTAGTAATTATAATGCAGTAATGTCACCTGTTTTATCTTCATTAAATAAATAAAAATAAAAAATAAAAAAATAACCTGCGGCGGGTACATGCTTCACCGCTACCAGGGGCGTCCCAGCGTGTGGAGCTGGGTTTGCCACTATTGTAAATAGTGACCGCTTACAGCCGAAACCAATACATTAACCAGAAATTCAAAATCCCGATCCCGATCCCGAATAGTTTTTGATCCCTTATGATAACTGATTTATATATATATATATATATATATATATATATATATATATATATATATATATATATATATATATATATATATATATATATATATATATATATATATATATATATATATATATACTATATATATATATATATATATATATATATATATATATATATATATATATATATATATATATATATATATATATATATAATAATAATATATATATATATATATATATATATATATATATATATATATATATATCTATATATATATATATATATATATATATATATATTATATATATATAACTTTCTTAATCATTCAAATAATAATAATTTGCCCTAGCATTTAAGTTTGTACGTTATATATTATAAATTTTTTTTGAATATTTTTTTTTCCTTGAAAGTGAAAGTTGTATATTATATATATATATATATATATATATATATATATATATATATATATATATATATATACTATATATATATATATATATATATATATATATATATATATATATATATCACAGAATTCATGAGAAAGTAGGGTCCCCCTTTTTGCTACGAGGGCGACACAATGCTGGCGGAATGCGAGAGGTCAATTCACTTGTCACCTGCCGCTGTAGTACCTACAGTAAAGAGATAGTGCACCAACGTCACGTCAGGGTCAAGGGAGTTGGAAAGGTAGGGTACAGTTATTAATCTTTTAGCCTTCGATTCAACGGAATCCAAAAGAAGAGCGAACCGGAGACACCCCCCTCCAAATGTGGGAACAGTACTCCATATAATTGTGTATCAGAGAAAAAGTTCTCGCCAACCTGAACAGAACTCTCAGTTTCTTTGAGGACACCTTAACAACCATTGTGATTTGGTTTCCAAGGTAGTTTATTGTTTATGCTCAAACCAAGAATATTTATGTTGTCCACAGTTGAAACGTGAGAGCCGTCGAAGAAGAAGTTTGAGAAAGAGATTTGAAGAAGTCGAGTTATTAAAGTTATATAAAGTTATATATATATATATATATATATATATATATATAGAGATCTTATATATATATATATATATATATATATATATATATATATATATATATATATATATATATATATATATATATATATATATATATATATATATATATATATAAATATATATATATATATATATATATATATATATATATATATATATATATATATTCTTTATATATATAACTTATATATAATATATATATATAATAATAATAACCTTTCTTTATATATATATATAATATATATATATATATATATATATATATATATATATATATATATATATATATATATATATATATATATATTAGATTGTCCCCTCCACAAAAAAATAATTAAATTTTCTATTGCTTATACTTCCAATTTGTTTCACTCGTAAAAAGAGCGAAAATGTCAGAAATTTCATTTTTGTATTTTAAATAAATGAGTTTCCTCAAACCTAGTGTTACTTCTGTTGAATGCTGTGTGAGTATTTCAAGTTTTGCGTTTCTTTTTTTTTATCATAAAATTTTAATGGTAAATTATGGAATAATGAAACTTTGTGCATTTGTATAATTGTTTAGGATGCGCATATTTGAATTTATGTAACTTTATTGAACGATCAACAGGTTGGAAGTTATTTAGCTTTTTCAGTAATTTAGTTCATAACAGTCTAATTCTCCCAAAATTTTAATTTTGCTGTCATAAAGGAAAAATTGTGAATTTTTTTTTTATTATTCATCCAATAAATAGGATATTTCTAGAGCATTTGTATTTGGGCAAAGTATGCATTAGATCGAGGTTTTGTATATCCTTCCGTTCTGCCGCCTTTTTGAAAGGAAAATTTTCAAATTTTTTCAAATATATATATATATATATATATATATATATATATATATATATATATATATATATATATATATATATATATATATATATATATATATATATATATATATATATATATATAAGTATATGTAGTATTAATATATGCATGCAAAACATATAATCTATATAATAATCATAATGTGTATCTCGCTGAATTAGTGTATTTATATATATATAATAAATATGTATGTAATAATATAATAATATGTATAATAATAATAATAATATAATATGTAATAACAATAATATATAATAATAAAATAATAATAATAATATATGTAATAATAATATATGTAATAATATATATATAATAATATAATATTAATATGTATTTATATTAATATAATGAATATTGAAGTATGTATTTTTACATTCATGTGTATGAAATAATATGTTTTGTAATATATATTAATATGAAATGTAATAATAATAATAACTAATAATATGTATATATAATAATAATGGCATAATAATAATAATATATATATATATATATATATATATATATATATATATATATATATATATATATGTATATATATAATATATATATAACATATATATAATATATATAATCAAACATGACATAATAATAATATATATATATATATATATATATATCTTTCTTATATATACTATGCTATACTTCTTATATATATATATATATATATATATATATAAAAAGAGCTTCAGTGTATGTGTGTATTATTGTTGATGTTCACGTGAATCATTCCTTACCCAAAATGATAAAGATTATTCCTTTTTTTTGTATGTGTCTTATTTAGTACTCAATTTTTGAGATTTGGTTAATTTTGTGCGTTGCACATAAAAAAAAAGGAAATTTACTTGGCAAAGTTAATACTTCTAAGTGAAACTTTATTCTTATATATATATATATATATATATATATATATATATATATATATATATATATATATATATATGCTATATATATATATAACTATATATATATATATATATATATATGTTCGTGGTTGTAATTTTCCTCCCGCGAGAGCCTGAGTTCGAATCTCGTTCTGGCTATCTGAACGGGTACAAAAAATTGCCGTAAGTAGGAGATTTTCTGCAATATTTAATTACAATTTACGGCATGGTGAATTACACTCCATACACAAACATTACTAAAAAAATATAACCAACATACAAAATAGAAACAGTCTATTATAACATACAAACTCACAACATTCTATCATACTTCTAGCAAGCTAAACCACGTCCACTGTGGCTAGAATTTCCAAATGTGTTGAGATAAAATCGGGGCGTATCAAAGCCTTGATAATCTTTGAAATTCCTAATCCACTTGGATTTAAAGGAGATAGATACATGTAACACAACTCCAGCTGCCCAAAGACCTTACTTCGGGAGGTAATGAACCCATCAAATTCATGGGATAGAGGTTCGGTATATATATATATATATATATATATATATATATATATATATATATATATATATATATATATATCTATAACTGCTATATATATATATATATATATATATGTATAATAATGTATATAATAATAATTTATATAATAAATAATAATAATATATATGTATGTATAATAATAATATTAACATATATATATAATAATATGTATATATATATATATATATATATAATAATAATAATATGTATATATATAATATAATATAATAATATATGAAATATGTAATATTAATAATAATATAATAATATAATAATATATATATAATAATAATAATAATAATAACCAACAATATAATATACATAATATCTATATCGCACTCCCACTCAAATCACTCACTCAAT
>JABUQX010056172.1:5000-22500 GCA_015478945.1 Trachelipus rathkii | reverse complement strand
ACAAAACCTAATGATCAGTGTACAATAAGCAGGGCATCATCCATTTTCTTCCATTCTCCATCAGTCTAACACCTTTCCATACATCCCCTTTCTCTAATTCTTTCGTTACCCCATCCATATACAAATTGAAAAGCCAAGGAGACATAACACATCCCTGCCTCACTCCACTATTAATATTAAACCATTCACTTTTAACTCCATTTTTGCTTATGCACGCTTCACTATCGACATACATACTTTTGATTCCATTGAGAAGCTTACCACCAACACCATATATCACTAAAGCCTGCCACAGAGCTTCCTATTTATCCTACCATATGCCAGTTGCAAGTCCATAAAATCTAAATACAATTTATTTTTCTCTCTCATTTTCTCAATCATTTGTTTCAATGTTACTTCCTACTTTAGCACATCAACCTACCTCTCTTGTACTACAGCAAAGGCTTCATTCCTCAGTTTCATCTTGTTAACATTCAAATGAAGTATTTACAAAAGCTCTCACATATTTTCCCTTATAACCTTGTTCACTTAACTTCTTACTCTTAATTCTCCCCATTTCTATCCTTACCTTATTCCTCTACATCTATGACCTTACTAACTTAATCTTACATAAAATAACATAATGATCTGAAATTTACATCTCCAACTCCCTCAATGATTTAACGTCCACCACATACTTCAACATCACCTTCTTCACCAACGCAAAATCAATCATATTTTATACTTTGATTTCGTCTCTACCTACCCCAACTTTTGTATGCTTATGAACACTCTTGTGCTCGAAGAATGTATTACTTACACACACATATCTCACTCCTCACAGAAATCGATCACCTTCTTAAAGGTCTCATTTTCTCCCATAATCCCCAAAGGTACAAGTTATATCATCCCTTTTTCAATCATTTAGCTCCCAGAACATCATAAGTTCCTAATCACTTCATCCAAAACATCATTCCGATTATCCCAGAAAGTCACACCCTCCTCAATACACCCTCAGATGGACCATATGTAACAACCACACAAACCTTGATCTTCTCAAACAAACTTAAATTCAACCATTAATATTCTAGTATTCACATAAACAAAATCTACCATAGCTTTTTGCTACAGGTCACTCATCAGAATGGCAATTCGATCTCCTCTCCAACTCATTCCTCTCCACTCTAGCACACACACACACATTTCGCTCCACACCAATCGTCTTCAGCAATTCCTTTCATCTTTGTTTCAGTCACAGAAAACAAATCAAATTTACCCTTTCTTAATATATCCATCACCTACCTCTCCTCTTCTCACTATTTATTCCTTTAATATTTCATGTACCCACACGATTCATACAATTTCGTCGAAGATAAGGTCTACCTCTCCTCTTCTCACTATTTATTCCTTTAATATTTCATGTACCCACACGATTCATACAATTTCGTCGAAGATACAAGGTCACCTACCTCTCCTCTTCTCACTATTTATTCCTCCATATTTCATGTACCCACACGATTCATACAATTTCGTCGAAGATACAAGGTCGCTTACGGCGATCACGACCAGGTCCGAGTCATGCAAAAGCATTCTTAGGGTATAAATAAGTGGTAGCGGATCCCCAACCAAACTACCACTGTTCTTTTAGTCATCTCCTGCGACATTCAAAACATACGCTGTGTGAACTCTTTCAGAAGTAATAGTAGTGTCGTTTTATGGTCTGCACATGATACGGAGAGTCTATTTCTGTGTGAAAAAAAAGCGTGAATATAAGCGCCCGAGAGAGGCGAACCATTGGACAATAGAGTGCCGTGGGATGAACCCTAAAATGAACAATGGAAGGTAATATTATCGTTTCGATAACGCTACTACTACTCTCTCTCTCTTTCTCTCTCTCTCTCTCTCTCTCTCTCTCTCTCTCTATACTATATAAATATATATATATACTATATATATATATATATATTATATATATATATATAATATATATAATATTATATAATATTATAAATATATATAGATAATATATATATATATATATAATATTGAACCTATAGCCTTGCCTTAATATATTAGGAATAAAAATATCCGTCATCCAGCGGATGTGCATACATTAAATATCCGTATCCGACTAATGTGAAATCATTTAGACATCCGCGATTTACATCTGCATTCGCGGACATTAAAAATTTGATATCTGGTTTCATCACCTAAAAGATGATATAGCTAGATATATCAATATAATATATAGTATATATATAATAAATATATAATATATATATATATATATATATATATATATAGTAAGTTGCTAGTTTTAAAAAACTTCAATAGGTTAAAACGTTGATAATAATAAAAGTTATAAAAAAAATCCCGAAATTTTTCTAATTCAGTTGGAGACAAGTTCATGATAATATATATATATATATATATATATATATTATCATATAAATAATTTTCCTGATTTATTATATACATATATATTATTATATATATATTATATATATAATATGATAATATATATATATAATATATAATATACTAGTATATATATACATTATATATATATATTAATATATATAATATATAGTAATATATATATAATATTATATATATAGGTTATAGTATAAATTAGTAAATATATATAGTATAATTACGGCTAAAACAATTTCATTGTGCTACATATTATATATTTATTTGTATATCATAAGTTACGTCATGGTCCGCCTATACTGTGTTCCAGTATCCTATTATATAGTTTCAGCTCAAACACTCTCGAATTTATATGACGCATAATATTAGAAACCAACAATTTATATTCATAGGTAGGATAGCCAAGCTAAAAAAATATATAAAATTAAATCCGAGAGTGTGGAAAGCGCACTTCTTTTAAATAAGCTCTTGTTACTTGACCATTACAAGATATGTCTCATTCGTAGAAGTATTGCACAGTGTTATCATCTTTCAACACACACATATCGTTAATAATAATCGCTAATTATATATAATATTGGTTCACCTTATTATAGTATATATCTATAATATATAGTATATATACTATATATAGTATATTAATATATATAGTATATAATATATATTAGTACATATATATATATATTAGTGATATATAATTAGTCCAGCTATGGTTAGGCGTACCTTAGTGATTACTGTATCATATATATATACTATACTATATATATATATAATATATATCATATATATATATATTATATATATATACTATATATATATATATAATATAATATTATATATATAGATAGGCAACTATTCTTCCATTATATAAATATCTGCAAACAGTATAACTGGGCCCTATCCGTCATCTTCATATTACAGGAAAATATTCGGACGCATCCTCAAACGTACAAAAGTCCCCTAACACTTTTGGGGAGAATAGCGGTTTTCAATCAATATAAAAATACTGAGTAAAGGCATCGAGGGCGCTTGCCTTGCAACCTGAGGATCACAAGCAGGGCCTTGCCTAGTGTGACGTCAAACGACGACTAAACCCTTGAACTTTTTATATTAAAAAAAAAAAAATAAAAATGAATAATGAAAAAAATAAAGAAATAAGGTACGTAAAATTAAGGAACTTTTCTACCATTTTTATGAGCTCTCAATTTTTTCAGATATCTGTGACAACTTGGTAGGTGTATTTACATTTTTTTAAAGTTTTTTATAAATGTTTCGGGTTACTAGAAATTTTTTAAAAAAATTATAGGAATAAAGTGAAATGTGAAGTGACATATTGTTAGGTTAAATTGGTGTTTTTTTGAATTTAGCATTTTTGGCAACGTGTTTTTCGAATGTAGTTCATGAACAACATTATGCATTAGGGGGCAGATTTTTGTGAACAACATTATGAAGATATATATATTATTATATCTAATATATATGCTAGATGATTACTGTCTATTGGTAATATATAGGCTTAGGTTGCGGTATATGTATGCGTACTATATATATATGATATATATATTATATAATATAGTATTATATACGTATATTACCGTATATAATCATATATAGTATATAATAGTATATTACAATATATATATATATATATATTATATATATTATACTATATATTATATATACCTAAGTATATATATATATATATATATATATATATATATATATATATAGGTATATATATATATATACTATAATTATATTTATATATATATATATATTATATTATATATCTATTATATATATATATATATATATATATAATATATATATATATATATTATATAATATATATTATATAATATTATACTATTATATATATAAATATTATATATATGTATATATATATATATATAATATATATATAGATATTAATATATAGTAATATATATAATTATATATATATAAAGTATATTATATATATATATATATATATATAATATATATATATATATATATATATATATATATATAAATATATGAAAATATATTTGTTGTATATGTATTCTATATATAATATGCTAATAATATATTTATATATATATATATAATATAATACTATTATATATATATATAGTTATTATATATATATATACTATAATATATATTATATATATATATTATATTATATAAACTATATATAATTATAATATATATATATATATATTTATATATATATATATATTAATATATATATATATAAATATATATAGTATATATTATATAATATAATATATATATATATATATATAATAGATATATATATATATAGATATATATCAGTGGAATAAAAATATTAGTGATGTTGTGACATCTGCATCCGTATCTGCATAACATCCGCATTAAATTTGACATCCGCATCCGCATCTGCATAACATCCGCATTAAATTTGACATCCGCATCCGCATCTGCATAACATCCGCATTAAATTTGACATCCGCATCCGCATCTGCACCTGCATCCGCATCCGTAATTATTAAATGCCGATGTTGCCAATGTATAAGATATTGAAAGTTATTAATTTGTTTTCTAGAATTTAATTTTTTTTGATAGCATGAATAAAAATTATTAATTTTTTTTAGTTTTAAAGTATATATATATATATAGGTATATCTATATATATATTATATATATATTATAATAATATATACTATATATATAAGTATAATAAATATATATATATATAATAATATATATTATATATATATATATATATTTATATATATATATATATATATATATATATATATATATAGTATATATATTATTATATGAAATAAAAAAAAATTTGTTATTCATAAATATCCAAGAAAATTAATCAAACTCTAGAAAAACAAATTATAACTTCCTAATAATTTTATCATCAGCAACATCCTGCATTAATAATTACACGGATGGCCAATAAGTTACAGGTGTGAAATTTGGTCATTGGGTTAGATATTCTAAATTAGGGAGGGTAATATATATATATATATATAATATTAATAATATATATATATATAGTATAGTATTATAGATATATTAAATTATATACGTTATATTAAACAGACGGAGGATAATGAAAATAAAATGGAATATATATATATATATATATATAAGGTATAATATATATAGTTTATATATATAATGATATATATTATATATAACCATATATAATACTATATATATTATATAGAGTATATATATATATATATATATATATAGTTATATATGATATATACTATATATAATATATTATATATATAGTATATATACATATAAATATATATATACTATATAATATATATATATATATAATATATATAATAGCTATATATATATATATATTAATATACTATATAATAATAATATATTATATTTATAATAATATATTATATATATATGGGCTATATGGTTTTGAATTACATGAAAGCGGATAGAAGAACCAGTTCTTTCTTTTATATATATAATAATATCTATATATATATAATATATTTATATATTATATATATATATTATAATATATATATATATATATTGAGGTTATATGTATATATATATATATTTATTCGTAATATATATATATAGTATATATAATATATATATATACTATATATATAATATATATTATATATATATATATATATATATATATTATAATACGGTAGTGCATATATTAATATATCAATATATATATATATATATATTATATTATATAGTATATATTATATATATATATAGTATATATATATATTATACTATATATATATATATATTATAATATATAGTATATATATATATATATATATAATAAAGTATATATATATATATATATATATATATTATATATAATATGTAGTATATATCTTATTATGAGTATATACTATATATATATATATATATATATATATATATATATATATATTTATTTATTATATATTATATATATATATATATTATAGTATATATATTAAAAATAATATACTATATAATATAATATATATGATGCATACAGCATATATATTAATATATATATATATATATAGTATATATATATAATATATATATAATATATAATATATATATTTATATGTATAGATATATATATATTATGTATATTATATATAATATATATATTATTATATACTATATATATATAATCTATATGAGATATATGCATGTACAGCATATATATATATATTAGGCTAGCTATAATATATAATTTATATATATATATATT
This sequence comes from Trachelipus rathkii, assembly GCA_015478945.1. Lineage (NCBI taxonomy): Eukaryota > Metazoa > Arthropoda > Malacostraca > Isopoda > Trachelipodidae > Trachelipus > Trachelipus rathkii. The sequence continues at coordinate 15,812 of JABUQX010056172.1, read as the reverse complement.
ATATATATTAGATATATATAGAATATATATAGAATATATATATACTTTTTCAGATAGAGTATATATATTATAATATATAGAGGTTGGGTTGAGTCGATGTCTTATCATATTAGAAGTTCCACCTATATTATTAGTATAGTAATATATATATATATATATATATATATTATATAATATATATATATATACTATATATATTTATATATATAATATAATAATATATAGTACATATATACGTAATATAATAGTAATATATATACCTATATATATATATATATATATAATATATATTATATATAGTACATATTATTATGGCTATATATTACAGACTATATATATATTGGTACGCTGTAGTTAATAATACAATATATATATTGCTAGTATATATATATATACCGCTATATATATATATATATATATATAAGTATATATATATAGTACTATAATATATATGGCTTATTGCTGGTGCAGCTATATATATACATATATATACATATATAGTATATATTATATATGTATAGAATTATAGCCCATTAGGTTACAACTATATAATATAGTGAGTAAGCTATATATATATAGTATATCTATATCAGAGTTAACTATATATATATATATAATGAGTATAGTATAGGCGTGGACGTGAGAGGAGAGAAGAAGATAGAAGGAAGAGGAGGAGAGAGAGAAGAGAGAGAGGAGGAGAGAAGAGAGAGAGAAAGAGAAGAGAGAGAGAAGAGAGGAGAGGAGAGAGAGAGAGAGGAGAGAGAGAGAGAGGAGTAAATATATATATAATTACTAATATATATATGTATATATATATTATATATATATATATTCATATATTATATAAATATATATATATATATATATATATATAATATATAGGTTATATATAGTATAGGTACTAAGCTAGTATATTATACAGCTTATATATTATTATAAGTATATATAATATATATTATTTATTTAACTATATATATACTATATATTATATATAATAGTAAATTATTATATATATATATATATATATATATTATATATAGTATATATAAATATATATTTATATATATACTATCTAGAGTACCTTATATTATCATCTATGATATATATATATATAATATATAATATATATTGACATATATCAGCTATATTATCACTTAATATTGTAAGTATGATTACTTACTATAATTATCTTTCGCGTTATGTATTCGATATCATTGGTTACGTACTATATTATATATATATATATATAGTATATATGTATGTCCGTGTTACTATATATATCACGCGTTATATATATATAAATATATTATATATATATATATATGGTCTTAAACAAAGAACATATTGAGTCGCTATGATTATATATGACAGTATATATATATATTATTAATATATATATATATAGTTATATATATATATATATTTAGTAGTTAGTCAGTTTAACAACCCCTATTAATATGTGTAAAATTACTTTTAATATATCATCATAAATTAATGTTAAAAATAATATCATCTAAAACACCATGGAATGGGGGTGAACCCTCTAGCTTCAGAGCTAAGAGAGGGCTTTCAGTCTTGGTTTGGACTTTGAAATTCAATCTGGGTACGTTTCTGGCGGCTTCCAATCGATGTCTGGTATTGTAGTTAATTTCTAATTGTCGGAATTTGGTCTCTGGGTTGGGTTGTCTTGATAACCTTCCGTAGGATGATCTTCCCATTTTGCTTTTCTCAGTCAGTAGTATATTTCAGTTAAGTAGAGTCCGGGCATCACATTTGGTCTTGTGTCGTATTTCTCCTTCTATTGCATTCATATGTTGTAGTTTGGTATTAAAAATTAGTAAACTTTCTATCAGTTTTCTTTTATATAGGTTTCCGTTTCTGTTCCTTTGAATGAGTTTTGGTAGTTTTTTTGTGTCAATAAGATGATTGTTTAGGTTCCTATGCTTGACAAGAGCGGAATTTTGGGTACCTTTCCGAAGGTCGTAGTTATGTTGAGATATTCTTCTTTCTATATCTATAGTTTCTCCTATGTAAAAGTTTGGACATGAATTACATTTTATTTTGTATATTCCTGGAATGGGTTGAGCTTGAGTTGAGTTATTAGTTAGATTTCTTGTAGAATTGTCTTCAATTTATTTGATATTTTTATAGGGTGTATAATTTGTGGTAGTAATTTCTTATAATTATTTGTTTCTTCAGTAGGTATATTGATATAAATCTTTTTTTCCCCCTCTGTTACAGGGTTGTTTCCTTGCGTATGTTTATAAAAAGATTTCTTTGCTTTATTTAGTGCCTTGTAATATATTGTTTCTGGGTAGTGTAGATTTTTAAATATGTCCTTTATATGCTTTAATTCTTGCTCGAGTTCTGATGGGCTACAAATCCTAAATGCTCTAAGTATTTGAGATGAAACAACGGCCAATTTTGTGTTTTGAGAATGATTGGAATACCAATTTATGTAAGAGTCTACATGAGTGGTTTTTCTATATACTGTAGTAATCGGATGAAAATTGTTGTCCATTTTTATTAATATGTCCAAAAAAGGAAGTGTGTTATCGTTGGCTAGTTCCAGGGTAAATTTAATCGATTGGATCTGGTTATTAAGATGTTCTAAAAGAGCATGAGGACAGAGATGTGATGGCAGTGCCACAAAAACGTCATCTACATACCTTTTCCATATAATATCAGAGTACATTGGGTGATTGAAAATGAATTGCATTTCAAAAAGTTCCATAAATATACTACTGAGTGTGGGTGAGAGGGGGGAACCCATCGGAAGTCCTGTTTTTTGTTTATAGTAGTTTTCTTCAAAATGAAAGTAATTGTGTTCAGTTATGAGATTGATCAATTGTTTTATATTTTCAAAAGGTATATCAAACGTTATATTGTTGTCGGTTACGTATTTCTCCAACCATTCTAAAGTTGTGTTAACCGGGACGTTGGTAAAAAGTGAAATTACGTCAAAGCTGAAAATGGCCTTGTTCTGTAGTTGAGTCCTATTCAGGAATTCAACAAATTCTTGGCTGTTTTTAATATGGCTGGTGGAAATCTTTCCTATGAGTATCTTTAATTGTTTACTTAGCCATTGTGCTAATTTATAGGTTATATTATTTATATTAGAAATGATGGGTCGGAGAGGAATATTTTCTTTGTGCAGTTTTGGTAAACCGTAAAAAGAGGCCAATCTGGGTACATATACTATTAAATTTTCGTATCGGTTTTGATGGTCTTTCAGAATTGTTTGTAATTTTTGCTTAAAAATTCTTTGAGATGTCTGAAGAGGGTTTTTGTTCAATTTGGAGTAAACATTATGGTCTGTAAGAATGCTGAGTGCTTTATCTTTATAATCTGATCTATTCATAATTACTAGTTTGTTTCCCTTATCCGCTCTAGTTATGTGTAATTGCGGGTTATCTTTTAGTTCACGTATGGCAACAGCAAATCTATTTGGAAGTGAATGATTTCGGTTTCTTATGACGTCATTTAATATATATCCTTTTAATAAATCAAAATTTATATTTAAATTCTTGTTCCTGTTTTGAAAGTTTTCCATATTTTCCAGAAAATCTGGCAAACTTTTGTTTATCTCTGTGCCAAAGGTCGGACCCAAAGAAAGAACCTGTTTTTGATCGGATGATAACTCAAAATTTGAAATGTTCACAAAAAACTTCTCATCTCCCATTTTGCTCCATACACTATTTTTACAAATTTTAGCGAGTCTATTTTCACTTTTGTTAATTTCTAATTTCATATTTTCATTTAATAAATGATGAGAAATATCTAAAATTGTACTTAATATCCTATCCGAAAAATTGTTATGTTCAAGGTAAAACTGTAGGTTACGGAATGCTTTGTTCGTATCACTAAATAGTTTATTTTTCATTAAAAATGTATGTTTAATATGATATTTAAGAACTTCTTGATGCAAAATAGGAAACGGAGAGTCATCTGTACTCAATAAGAAATTATTTATTAAATTATTCGGTAGCACTTTTTCACTGAGACATCGTTTCAAAAACCTGTTGTAAATTTTAGTCTTATTCGCTCCAAGAAGACGAGATACGTAGTGTAATATTAATTCTTGAACAGGGGGGACATTTAATAAAAAGTTTTCAAAGTTAATGTGGCAATGCGCACGGCAACAATACAGACCGGGGTGCATAATGTATGAACTTTATTCTGCAGACACGCAGTACAATAGCTATATCAGTAAAACCCCTATTAAATGTAAAATTACTTTAATATATACATAAATTAATTAAAAATAATACATTAAAACACATGGGGAATGGGGAACCTATCACTAAGAGAGGCCTTTCAGTCTTGTTTGACTTTATTCAATCTGGTTTCGTGCGCTTCCAATCGATTTGTATGTAGCTAATTTCTATTCGAATTTGGTCTTGGTTGGTTGTTAATAACTCAACTCAAGCTCAACCCATTCCAGGAATATACAAAATAAAATGTAATTCATGTCCAAACTTTTACATAGGAGAAACTATAGATATAGAAAGAAGAATATCTCAACATAACTACGACCTTCGGAAAGGTACCCAAAATTCCGCTCTTGTCAAGCATAGGAACCTAAACAATCATCTTATTGACACAAAAAACTACCAAATCATTCAAAGAAACGGAAACCTATATAAAAGAAAACTGATAGAAAGTTTACTAATTTTTAATACCAAACTACAACATATGAATGCAATAGAAGGAGAAATAAAAATGGATCCTGTACTTAATAATATATTACTGACTGAGAGGAAATGGAAGATCATCCTACAGAAGACTCTAGACAACCAACCAAGACCAAATTCAAATAGAAATTAGCTACATACAAATCGATTGGAAGCGCACGTACCAGATTGAATAAAGTCAAACAAGACTGAAAGGCCTCTCTAAGTGATAAGTTCCCCATTCCCCATGTGTTTTAATGTATTGTTTTTAATTAATTTATGTATATATTAAAGTAATTTTACATTTAATAGGGGTTTTACTGATATAGCTATTGTACTGCGTGTCTGCAGAATAAAGTTCATACATTATGCACCCCGGTCTGTATTGTTGCCGGGCGCATTGCCACATTAACTTTGAAAACTTTTTATTAAATGTCCCCCCTGTTCAAGAATTAATATTACACTACGTATCTCGTCTTCTTGGAGCAAATAAAACTAAAATTTACAACAAATTTTTGAAACGATGTCTCAGTGAAAAAGTGCTACCTAATAATTTAATAAATAATTTCTTATCGAGTACAGATGACTCTCCGTTTCCTATTTTGCATCAAGAAGTTCTTAAATATCATATTAAACATACATTTTTAATGAAAAATAAACTATTTAGTGATACGAACAAAGCATTCCGTAACCTACAGTTTTACCTTGAACATAATTTTTCGGACAGGATATTAAGTACAATTTTAGATATTTCTCATCATTTATTAAATGAAAATATGAAATTAGAAATTAACAAAAGTGAAAATAGACTCGCTAAAATTTGTAAAAATAGTGTATGGAGCAAAATGGGAGATGAGAAGTTTTTTGTTAACATTTCAAATTTTGAGTTATCATCCGATCAAAAACAGGTTCTTTCTTTGGGTCCGACCTTTGGCACAGAGATAAACAAAAGTTTAAGAGATTTTCTGGAAAATATGGAAAACTTTCAAAACAGGAACAAGAACTTAAATATAAATTTTGATTTATTAAAAGGATATATATTAAATGACGTCATAAGAAACCGAAATCATTCACTTCCAAATAGATTTGCTGTTGCCATACGTGAACTAAAAGATAACCCACAATTACACATAACTAGAGCGGATAAGGGAAACAAACTAGTAATTATGAATAGATCAGATTATAAAGATAAAGCACTCAGCATTCTTACAGACCATAATGTTTACTCCAAATTGAACAAAAACCCTCTTCAGACATCTCAAAGAATTTTTAAGCAAAAATTACAAACAATTCTGAAAGACCATCAAAACCGATACGAAAATTTAATAGTATATCTACCCAGATTGGCCTCTTTTTACGGTTTACCAAAACTGCACAAAGAAAATATTCCTCTCCGACCCATCATTTCTAATATAAATAATATAACCTATAAATTAGCACAATGGCTAAGTAAACAATTAAAGATACTCATAGGAAAGATTTCCACCAGCCATATTAAAAACAGCCAAGAATTTGTTGAATTCCTGAATAGGACTCAACTACAGAACAAGGCCATTTTCAGCTTTGACGTAATTTCACTTTTTACCAACGTCCCGGTTAACACAACTTTGGAATGGTTGGAGAAATACGTAACCGACAACAATATAACGTTTGATATACCTTTTGAAAATATAAAACAATTGATCAATCTCATAACTGAACACAATTACTTTCATTTTGAAGAAAACTACTATAAACAAAAAACAGGACTTCCGATGGGTTCCCCCCTCTCACCCACACTCAGTGGTATATTTATGGAACTTTTTGAAATGCAATTCATTTTCAATCACCCAATGTACTCTGATATTATATGGAAAAGGTATGTAGATGACGTTTTTGTGGCACTGCCATCACATCTCTGTCCTCATGCTCTTTTAGAACATCTTAATAACCAGATCCAATCGATTAAATTTACCCTGGAACTAGCCAACGATAACACACTTCCTTTTTTGGACATATTAATAAAAATGGACAACAATTTTCATCCGATTACTACAGTATATAGAAAAACCACTCATGTAGACTCTTACATAAATTGGTATTCCAATCATTCTCAAAACACAAAATTGGCCGTTGTTTCATCTCAAATACTTAGAGCATTTAGGATTTGTAGCCCATCAGAACTCGAGCAAGAATTAAAGCATATAAAGGACATATTTAAAAATCTACACTACCCAGAAACAATATATTACAAGGCACTAAATAAAGCAAAGAAATCTTTTTATGAACATACGCAAGGAAACAACCCTGTAACAGAGGGGGAAAAAAAGATTTATATCAATATACCTACTGAAGAAACAAATAATTATAAGAAATTACTACCCCAAAATATACACCCTGTAAAAAACATAAATAAACTGAAGACAATTCTACAAGGAAAATCTAATAACTCAACTCAAGCTCAACCCATTCCAGGAATATACAAAATAAAATGTAATTCATGTCCAAACTTTTACATAGGAGAAACTATAGATATAGAAAGAAGAATATCTCAACATAACTACGACCTTCGGAAAGGTACCCAAAATTCCGCTCTTGTCAAGCATAGGAACCTAAACAATCATCTTATTGACACAAAAAACTACCAAATCATTCAAAGAAACGGAAACCTATATAAAAGAAAACTGATAGAAAGTTTACTAATTTTTAATACCAAACTACAACATATGAGTGGAATAAGAAGGAGAAATTAAAAATGGAGTCCTGTAACTTTCATAATTACTAACTGGACTGAGAAAGAAAATGGAAAGATCATCCTACGGAATGGTTATAGACAACCAACACAGAGAGACCAAATCCGAATAGAAATTAACCTGACATACAAATTCGATTGGAAGCGCACGAGCCGTAGATGAATAAAGTCAATACAAGACTGCAAGGCCTCTCTTAAGTGATAGGTTTCCCCATTCCCCATGTGGGTTTTTATAATGTATTATTTTTTAATTAGATTTATGTATATATTTAAAGTAATTTTACATGTAATAGGGGTTTTACTGATATAGCTATTGTACTGCGTGTCTGCATACCTTAATTAATATTTAATAGTATATATATATATATATATATATATATATATATAATATATATATATATATTATATATATATAATATATATATAATATATATATTATAAGTATTATATATCAATATATATATATATATATATATATATATATATATATATATATATATATATATATATATATATTAGGGGATGTACTCGGAACCGAGAATTTTTGGTTCGGCCGAACTCCGAACTTTCCCGGAACCTTGAAAAAGTCCGGGCCGGAGTTTCCGGCCGGAACCGGAACTTTTCGACTTCAGCTACACCCTCATAAGCTGCGTGTTCCAGAAGCCCGACTGTCGGAGCCGCGGGCGGGCAACATGCTCGTTTCCAGAGCCCGTTTTTGGCCACTTCTACGTCCACGCAAACGTCCAGTCAGGCCCCGTTGTTAAATCCTCGATCTCGGGAATTAATAAACGGGCGGGTTGCGCAGAAGAATACTTTGTTCAACAAACAAATCTTTTTGCAAAACATGTGTCGGAAATGGCTTGCAAATTTTTTTAAATTATTTTATTTTAACTTTTATATTAAGATACTAATATATCGTATCATTTCATAAAATACGATACACATAGAGTATAAGAGTATTGCTTACAATTGCAGCTGACCACGGCAGTTCCAGGTACTCTCAAATTTCCTGGTTCTCTGATTGGGTTAATGTAAATTTTTTTTCAATTCAAAGAGTTTCCGAGTCGATTTTTGCACCACGGGCTGCACTCGGGCTCTTGGAAACGCAGCTATTTCTGCTACTTAAACTAAGTGAGTCCTCTCTAGAAACGTATCTGTCATGCTTGTCATATCCAGTACTGTGAAGCTCTTAGTTTCTGCAAGCCAAAATTTTGGATAAGCGGATCAATAAATTTTATTAAGTAAAAAAGGAATATATTATAGCTGCGTTTCCAGAAGCCCGAATGCAGCCGTGTGCAAAAAGTCGCACGAAACGCTTCGAATTTTAAAAAATAAATTACATAACCAATTCAAGAGACAGGAAATTTGAAGTACCTGAAACGGTGAGCGAGCCCGTCGGCATAGCTGCATTGTAAAGCAATACTCTTTTATCATGGGGCGTATACAGGGGGGGCAGGGGGGCACTTGTCCCCCCTAAATTCTTGGCGAAATAAAAAAAAATGAACCTTATATTTGCCAGATGACGTTTTTAAGGGTTGATTAGGAAGAAATCTGAAAAGATACATCAATCGATAAATAATGAAGTAGTAATTATATTACGAAACGTGTATTATAGAATATTATTATTACTATATATATATATATATATATATAATATATATATATATATTTTATTAATATATACATATATATATATATATATATATATATATATATATATATATATATATATATAATATATATATAAATATATAATATATGTAATATATAATAATATATATATATATATATTATATATATATATATAACTTTATATTTATTTAAGTACAACATTATACTAATACTATATATATATATATATATATATATATTATAAATCACTCAACCTTTTCCCACCCTAAATGAAATCCTGCCTACGCCCAATACTCTTATACTTATTTGTATCTATTATGAAATGATACGATATATTAGCATCCTTAATATAAAAGTGAACTGAAATATTAAAAATTTTGCAAGCCATTTCCGACCCATGTTTGTAAAGAAGATTTGTTTGGTATAACAAAGAATCTTCCGGCGCCCCCGCCGTTTATTAAATTCCCGAAATCGAGGATTTAACAATGGGCGCCTGACTGTGACGTTTACGTGACGTAGAAGTGCGCAAACGGGCTCTGGAAACAATGCATGTGCGCCTGTGTGCCTGCCCGGGCTGCAGTCGGGCCTCTGGAAACGCAGCTATATATAAAGTTCTACGGGTCTTCAAGGGTTTAAAAGCTTTTCTGAAGTTGGTAAGGTTGTGAGGATAGAGGATGATGTAACTCCAGAGCATGGAGAAGAAGTAATGATTCCTTACAACAACTCAACATTTCAAAATTTCAAATAAATTCATTTTAAGTAAGAAAAAGTATGTGAGAGCATAATTTTAAAAAGTTTTAAATTTTTTTGTCTAAGGAGGTTTGTTACAGTTTTCTTTTGTAATAGTATCTACTTTAAAATTAATTTCTTATAATAATTAATAATAATAATAATAATAATAATAATAATTAATAATAATTAAATAATAATAAAAATAATAATAAATAATAATAATAATACGAGAACCAATAATAATAATAATAATAATAATAATAATTGAATAATAGAGAAAATAATAATAATAATAATAATAATAATAAAATAATAATATATAATAATAATAATAATAATAATAATAATAAAAAAATAATAATAATATAATAATAAATAATAATAATAATGAATACCCTGTACAAATTTTATTATCCCCAGTCTAGATTCTTGAGCAGGATTGGCACAAAAAAAGATCAAATATTTAAATCAACTGATTTTTTTAGCGTATTTTTTTTTATTAAAAAATCATTATTTTTTTTTTTTTTTTGTAATTTTTTTAAAACCACTTTTTCTAAATTAAATTAAGTCCTAGCTATTAAACCTATTAATGATAATACATATTTCATGCTACTCATAATAATAAATTCCATCAATTGTTGTTTCAAGTCATTTTTTAAAAAGAAATAAATCACCACAATCAGAAGTAACTCAGATTATTATACGAGTCATATAAAAAAACTATATATATATATATATATATCTATATATAATATATATCATATATATACTATTATATAATATTATATATATATATATATAATATAATATATATAGTATTATATATATATATATATATGATTATAATATATATATATATATATATGATATATATATATATTATATTGTATATATATATAATATATGTATATATATATATATAATATATATAATATATATAATATATATTATATATATTATATATAATAATATATATTATTTAAATAAATATATATACTATACTATAATAATATATTAATTAAATAACTTACACTAATATTATAT
>JABUQX010056171.1:27500-32292 GCA_015478945.1 Trachelipus rathkii | reverse complement strand
GCATAGCCATAGCTGCAGAGAGAAGAGAGGAGAGGGTTGTTATATATGCGGGATTCAGAGTTTATACTGCACCTCAGCAGTTTCATGTGTTTCAGTGGTAAATACTTATTATTTATATATATATATATATATATATAAATATAGTATATTACCTCAGTATATTATTGTATAATATAATACCTATAATATATATATATTATAGATATATATATATATATATATATATATAAATATATATATATATATATATAATATATATATATATATATATATATATATATATATATAAATAATTTCAGGTTCAAAAAAACTATTTTCAGATTTTACGAAACAATGGCTAGTAAAATTTTTTTGAGTACTAATGATATAATATTTGAATTAGACTCAGATGCAGATATTATAGAGAGAGATGATTTAGACTCTGTTTGTGATGAAATTGAAGATCATCTTGAAATTGAATCCATATATGATGAAGAGCTGCATGAAGAGTACCAACCATCGCTTGAAGAGGAGGTAGAGACAGAGGTTGAAATTCCAGTCATGGAGGCGTCTACATCTGACCAACCAGCAGAGCTGCAGCACCGAGTAAGAAGAAGAGGTTTACGTCTGAGGATCTAAACCCTGAAGACGCTATCCATAAACTGGATTGTAGAAACTATAAAGCAAAGAACGTTCATATCTGGAATCCCAAAAAACCGATTGTAGGAGAAAGAAGAAGTTTACAGTTGACTTCTGTCCAACATTCCTCTAAATCTTCTCCTGTTGCTGAAGATGTTAATTCCTATTTAGAATTATTCGGGCTCTTTTTTAATGATTCGTTTGTCTCGAAAATTGTTATGTACACTACCAAGTATATGGAGAATTTGCAGCAGTACAGTATGGCTGTGGGATTTACGGAACAACAATGACCGAGAGAAGATTTGTTTTTTGCTTCGGTCACTCCGATTTGATGACCTTGATACTAGAGCTGGAAAGAAGAGAGAACGATAAATTTGCTCCAATACGGGAGCTTTGGAACGACTTTGTTAACAAATGCAAAGATAACTACAGCCCAGGAAAATATATCACTGTCGATGAACAGTTATTAGGGTTTCGAGGAAGGTGTCCCTTCAAGCAGTATATAGCCAACAAACCTGCAAAATATGGAGTGAAAATACTGATGGCTTGCGACGCAAAAATACATTATATGGTCAACGCTCTCCCGTATCTTGGAAAGCCCACGATTTTCTTTTAACACAGGCTTGTTAATTATATAGAGTATATATATATAGATATATATATATATATATATATATATCATATAATTATAATATATATATAATATATAATAGATAATATATATATAATATTATATATAATATATATATATATATTATATATATGATTATATATATATATTCTAATAAGAATTTTTGAAAATGAGGCCTGAAGATGGTATGCAAGAGTTTTTGCTTCGCACCATGACCATACGAGGGAAAGTCTAACTGTGTGGGGTCCGTATGCACCCCACGTTACCTTTTAGCGTCAGAAATAAAACCTAAAAACACAAATTTACAAGGGCCATTTTCAATTTCAGATTACGATGTGAATGGCTAGCCCTTTGGTAATGTAGGCTTGAGTTTATTTTGGGACATGATTAATCTACAAAATGCAAAAGAAAAAATGTTTATATTAGGTATAGGGTATTTTTGGCAAATTTTTTTTTAGACATGGTGAATTTTGAACACCTTTTTTTTTGTAATGAACATACAAATATTTATCCTGAAGTTGTATTTTGAGCGAACACTTGTGTTAAAGCGGGTGGGTTGCGACTCAAGTAATCAGGAACAATATTTAATTTTCCTTGACTAAAAATGCAATTAATCAGTGGGGTCCGAGCGGACCCCACGTTACCTTTGGCACGTCATGAAAAAAGCCACGAGGCCGTGACCTAATTAAGGGTAAAGGATTTTACCGATCCAGCATGTCTATTTTTATAATTTATAAAAAAATAATAACATTGAATTCTCTGATTCTTTCTAATACTGGAATTACCGTTTTGACCTGGTATTTTAGGTTTAAATCAGGCCCGGGTTACAAAAAAGGTTTATCCTAAATTTTAGGCCTAAATTTAGGCCCAAAAAGTAGTTATTTCAACACATTTTTTCCCAGTAAGGAGCTCAGCTCTCTGATCTTTGAGGAAGTGTACCAGTTGTTGGTGTTTTTCGTTCTGTTGGATTTTCCTAATGTACATAGAAAATAATTAACTTAATAATTATGAATATAATAATAACTAATAAATAATAATAATAATATAATAATAATAATAATAAATAATAATAATAATTAATTAATAATAATAATAATAACAATAATAATAATAAAATTAATAATAAGAAAATCCGAATTATTTAAAAAAACTTTTAGAAAGATTTTTAGTTAACATTTAGTGAATAAGATAAAATTTAAGTGAATTTTTGTTATTTTTAAAATAAAAAACATAGAATTATTTTAATAAACGGAAACATTTTTTCGTAACAGAGAAGAACTTATTTTGGTATTTTTATACTTATTAACATGGCTAAAGATGATGTTAAGCAGTAAGTCAATAGACACAAAACGTTCCGGTGGGTATAGGTTGGCGTGAAGGACTTTTTGTCTAGGCGTCTCTCCTTACTGATTTTACTGTTTATTGCTTTACGGGTGTCGTGAAATATGCTTTTAAAAAAATTTCCAAAAATTTGGAGAAAAATTATTTTAAAACTTGGTATTTTAAAATTTATAAACAAAAAAAGTATATAACGATGTTAATAATAATAATAAATAAATTCTTTGCTTTCAAAGATAATGATTGTTAGTATAGAGAGTTTTAAGGAAACTTTGAAAATTTTAATTATAATTGATGCAGTAATATAAATGTACGTGTTTAATTTTAAAACATAAAATGTTTTTAATAAAATATATGTTATGTTCATGACAAAAGAACGTTATTTAGATATGTTTTAAGCAGTGCATATGTTTAATGTTGATGTTGTTTGATAGTGTGGTTAAGTTCATAAGGCAGAGGAAGGAATGTTTTAGGTGTATTGGTGTTTTCATGTTGGGCTTGGTAGTATTACATAGCATTGATAAATAATAGTCATGAAGTAAAAGGATTGAACATATAATATAATAATAAAAAATAATAATAATAAAATATACATAATTATAATTAAAATAATAATAATAATAATAATAATAATAATAATAATAATAGATATAATAAATAATAAAATAATAATAATAATAATAATAACAATAATTAATAAAATAAAATAATAATAATTAATAATAATAATAATAATAATAATAATAATAAATAAATAATATAATAATAATATTAATAATATAATAATAATATAATAATAAATAATTTAATAATAAAAATAATAATAAGAATTAATAATAATAAAAATAATATAAAATAAAATGAAATAATAATAATAATTATAATAATAATAATAATAATATAATAATAATAAATTAATAATAATATTATCTAATGATAATAATATTAATAATACATATTAATAATAAATATAAATAATAATAATAATAATAATAAATATAATAATAATATATGAATAAATCCGCGTTAGTTAAAAAAACTTTTTCAAATAAATTTTAAATTGTGGTGTGTTATAATATAAATTGGTAAAGGCATAAGTTATAATAATAATAATAATAACTAATATAATTAATAATATAATAATAATAGTAATAATAATAATAATAATAATAATAATAATAATAATAATAATAATAATAAAAATTACAAAGAATAATAATAAATAATAATAATAATTTATTTATAATAATAATAATATAATAATAATAATTAATAATAATAATAATATAATAATATAATATAATAATAATAATAATAATAATAATAAATAATACATATAATAATTAATAAGAATAATAATATAATTATATTAATAATAAAAATAATTAAAAAAAAATAATAATAAAATTTAAAAAATAAAAAAAATTGAAAAAAAATAATAATAATAAAATAATAAAAATAATAAAAGTAATAATAAAAATAATAATAATAAAATAATAAAAATAAAAATATGAAAGAAAATATAATGTTAATAATAATAATAAAAATAATAATACAAAAAATAATAAAAAATAAAAAATAAAAGAAAACAATGTTAATAAAAATATGATGTAAAGCAGTAAAGCAGTAAAGCAGTAAAGCAGTAAACCAGTAAAAACAAAAGCTGACTAATCCCTTTGTTGCTAGGCAACAGCCGTTATTGATTTACTGATTTACTTCTTTAAGGTCTGTAAAGTATATGTTTTTAATAAAAATTTCGTACAATTGTAGTAAAATAAAATGTTTATATATCAGACACTCTGGGTCTTTCTTCTTACATACAATTTTTTAAAATTATAAATTAAAAAGTATTAAAACAAAAATAAAAAATATAAAACAAAAATAATTTAATAAAGATATAATGTTAAAGCCAGGTAAAGCAATAAAGCAGTAAATCAGTAAAGCCAGTAAAACAAAGCCTTATTATTCCCTCTGTTGCTAGGCAATTGAGCTATTCATTTTACTGTTTTACTGCTTTAAGTCTTGTAAAGTATATGTTTTTAATAAAAAATGTTTAAGTATGAAGTAAAATGAATGACTCATATTATATTTGAAAAGAAATTTTTTGGAACAGTCTTACATCTTGGATTTCACAGCTTTTTAAATATGTGTTAAAATAATAAATAATTAATAGGTCTGTAATAAGTTACAGTTTAGGATCGTAAA
>JABUQX010056171.1:0-17500 GCA_015478945.1 Trachelipus rathkii | reverse complement strand
ATATTAACACTCAGAAGCCCCACATCATCTGAAGCGATCACTAGCTATTAACTGTCACTCGCTCGCACCACTACCAGGCGATTTTTAAGTCTGTTTACTACACATTTCTTTAACTTTTTTAAAGACACATCCTTTTCAAGAATTTCTTCGAATTAAAATTTATAAAATAAAATCTGATTCCCTTTTTTTTAAAACAAAATATTTTTGCTGCCCCAAAAATAATAATAATAAATAAAATACTAATATATAATATAATGAATAATAATAAATAATAATAAAAATAATAATAATATAATAATAATATAAATACATAATAATAATAATAAATATAATAATAATAATAACAATAATATAATAAAGATTATAAAACTATTAATAGCAATATAAATAATAATAATAATAATAATAATAATATATAAATAATAAAATATAATTAATATAAAATAAATAAATATAATAATAATAATAATATAATAATAAATAATAAAAATTAATTAATAATAATAATAATAATTAATAATAATAATAATTAAAAATAATAAAAAAATAATAATAATAATAATAATAATAATAATAATAATAAATTAATAATAATAATAAATAAAAATAATAATATTATTATATAATAATAAATATAATAATATGAATAATAATATAAAATAAATAATAATAATATAATGAATAATAATATAATAATAATAATAATAAAATAATAATAATAATAATAAATATAATCAATAATAATAATATAATAATTAATAATAATAATAATAATAATAATAATAATATTTCAATTTAAATTTAATTCAAAAAATTTTATTCAATACATTGAAAAATTTTTGAAATGAAGAAGAAATAGATAAGGAAGAGAGAAAAGCAAATAAAAATTTAGTCATTTTAATTAAGGTATACGAATATATATAATAATATATATATAATATATTATATATAATATATATATAATATATTATTATATATATATATATATATAATATATATACTATATATATTATATATAAATATATAAATTATATATTTATAATATATATATATATATATATATATATATTTATATATAATATAATATATATAATATATATATATATATATATAATATATAATTATATTATATAATATGACTAAATTTCCATATATATATCTTTTTAACATTCATAGAAATAAATATTTATCGAATGCAATGATCAAAATTAAAAGTCATCAAGTATGGTATAAAATTACAACTAAATCAAATGATCGACTTATAATGATTCAATACACTTCCAACAGAAAAAAAATCGCTATCTTGATACCGTATTTATTTAAATTCTTTCTATATGCTTTATTATTATTATGAAGTAAATTTAAGACATCATTACTAAGATGATTGAGATAAATACTAATTTGTAGAGATTTTTATCGTTTTCTTCCAGCCCTACCATTGCTTGTGGGTTGGCCATTATGGTATTATTGTTATTATTCATTATTATTATATACGTTATAGATTTACTGACTTGCTCTATTGTCCACGGATTTTATTATTTAGTGTTTATTTAAAAATAATACCGTCCCAATGATTAAAATTAATTGTTATTTAGTATTCATATATTATAAATTATTATAAAGTTATATTATTAACTAATTATTATGATTAATACATTAATTCATTATTCAAATATTTAATGAAAACTCTCTAAATTAAATTTAATAATATATTATTAATTAAATATATTAATTAATATTTATTATAATTATTATTATATTCATAATTAATTATAATTTATTAAATGATTAATAATACAATTAATATATTAATATATATATTAATAATTTTAATATATACTATTAATGTATGTAAATTTGCGTAATTTGCACAACGATACTGTCTGTTTTCGTTTTATTAATTTGAAATTATCCGAATTTTCCAACTAGATGGTAGATCCTCTTTTTAATCTAAGAGTAAATATATTTGAATTATGATTTAATTAACGAATTATTCTTACATCTTCATCATGAGTATTATTTTTTAATGAATAGAGAATTAAAATTAAAAATATATAAATAAATTTAATTTATTAATTTTTTAAATAAATATTAATAATTGTAATAATATGGAATTTTGTTATTTGAATCTATGATTTTGAAGTTAAATAAAAGAAAAAGTAAAACGATATTAATATTTCGAAAATGAATATAATTAAATTATTGAGATAAATGATGGTGAATTTGAGAATAATAATTTAATTAAAAATAAATAATAATAATAATTAATTAATAATAATATAGATCATAATTAATAATAATTGGGAAGGTAATAATAATAATATTCACATTATAATCCCTCAATTGTAACAACATATGTACCATATATTATTTTCCATACATTCATTTAATATATTAAAATAATAATTATGTAAGTAATAATATTAAAAATGAATAATAATTATAATATATTTTATTAATAGGATAATGAATTATAGATAATTTTGTATATATAAATCGAGTGTTAGAGCAAATAATATCATGATATTTATAAATCTGGATATTATGAATAATAATCAATAAACATTAAACCAATAAATTGACTTATTAGAGGAGTAAAAATACAGCCACTTTTATTGTGGAAGGTGTTAATTAAATTAACTAATTAATAATGGCTACACAGTTAAATTGATTTAATTGAAGTTTTAAAGTATAGTGACAAGTCAACTGTCTCATAGTCGTATAGTATACACGCCAATAGGAGCAACTTTCTCTGCAAATTTTAATAATTGAGATAGATTATAATAAATTAAAAATATTTTAATCAAAACAGAGATTAAACTACATAATGAGATATAATTACAATAATTCTTTATAACTTTATGCGTTTTTTATTGTTTTAAATTCAATATATACCTTTAATATAAATTAAGACTTGTGTAGCATGAATACTCTCTCTCCTTAATAAAGGATAATTCCCTATTAATTGTTGGAGTAATTAATAATTAAAATACTAATACAGATAATAATAATAATAATTAAATACTAATAATAATAATTAAAATAATAATAATATATGTAATTGATTTATTTTCATAATTTCATTAATAATCTATAAAGTTAAAAAAAATTAAAAAATAAAAATAAAAAAGAAATAATATAAAAAAACTGAATAATTTATTTGGGATTAATTTAACTTGAGAAATATAAGGATTAATTGTGAAATCATTAAGATCATGGGGAGTAAATATCTCTAATGGATATAAATATTTACGAGAAATTTGTTGCACACGCTTTGAAATGTTTAAAGTTTTTTTATTTAGTTTTTTAACATTACCAATACATTAACTATATAACTATAGACATCTTACAGTCAATCATTCTACTAATTTTATTAAATTCAATAAAATTAACTAAATCTATAAGTCCCACCAAGTTTAATATTTATAATAATATATTTTATTATTATATATTTTGAATATTAATTATAATTAATTATAATAAATAATAATTATTTATTATATTAAATTTATAATAATAATTAATAATATAATTAATAATTATATAAAAGAAATTTTATTACTTATAAGAAACAAAAATAGATGTATTTGATAATAAATTAATAATTAATATAATAATATTATATTAATAATTATAAATAATCGTAAATATATCATAATTGTATAATAATAATTATAATTAATAATATAATCATTTTAAATTAATAAATAATGATTATAATATTAAAACAAGATTTATTTATAATTTTACATTTACTATAACAGTATCAATTACAGTCTTAATTTACAAACAACTGAAACTCTTGTACATATTGTTATCTTATTAATTGTTATTATCTTTAATTATATTTTTAAATAATTAATTGATAATTGATTAATATAATAACGAGGATAATTCAATCATATATTAACTCATCTCAATATTATTATTTTTTTATTGACAAGTATTAGTTAAATCTGTAAGAAACTAGTATCCATTTAATATATTTAATTAACCTTCCGCTACCTCCACTGTCATTATATAATATACTTACGAAGTATATTATTAATAAGGAATTTTATAGTTCTTGGGTAATAAATTTAAACTTATAAATATTTTAATTAATAATTATTTATATTAAATAATAATTAAATCTCAAAATACAATTATATAATATATATATTATTTCAATAATAATAATAATAATAAATAAATAATAAACATTAATAAATTAATAAATTAATTAAATAATCAATATATAATTAATTAAATTAATTAATAATAACAATATTATATTAATATATATATTATAATATATAATATTAAAAATATAATCAATATAAATTATTATAATATTAATGATTATTAAATAAGATAATTATAATAATAATTATATATAATAAATTTATATTAAATTAATATATATATAATAATAATAATAATAATAATATATTATATTTAAATCAATAAAATATAATATAATTTAATAATAAGAATAAAGATTTAACGAGTTATCTTTATTTATGATTTTATGATCATTATATTTATAGATTATACTAATATTGTAATTTAATATTCTTAAATGTCTTAATTATTATAAAAATTGTTATTAGTATAACAATTTGTTTCAATAAGAAGTGAATACTAATTTTTAAATTACTTCTAATGATTATATATTATAATTAATAATTAATTATAAGATTTAAATTAAAATTTAATACATTATAATTAATATTTTTAATAAATATTAAAAAAATTAATAATATTAATTAATATTTAAAATAATATTATTATTTAAAACCGCCAAATAAAAAATGAAATCATATAATAATCTTAGTAGTTTAGCTATTTAGAGTTGCCAATAATAATAATTAATAATAATAAATAATAATAAGTAATAATATAATAATAATAATAATAATAATCAATAATAATAATATAATATCACCCCATATAAATAATGAGACCTACAATATAGTGTTAATTTAAATTAATTGAATTTTTAGTTAATATAATAATAATTAATAAAATATAATTGATTTATAAAATTACAAACTTTTGTTAAATAGCTCTCAACATTTTTTGAAGTTATAATATAGTATTAGATTAGTTAAAACAAATTTGCATCTAGAGTTTTACCCCCCATCTGATTTTTATTATATTTGGTGAAAAGTTAAGAGGAATTTTTAATTATGGTACTTCATATCTTCAAATAGTGAACATTCTTAATGTCGGAGTTCGGTAGCATGTTTGCGTGTTATGAAATTTAGGATTTCACGTTTCACATCTTCCATGGCAGCTAAATCATATTATATTATGTTAAAAAAAAAAACAGGATCGGGATTTTCACGTGGAAATCAGAAAGGGTATGCATAGTTGGAGAAGGGAGATGAATATAATCTGCGCTAATGATTGAAAAGTAACGAATGTCAGAAAACTGTAGCCACTATGGATTGCTGGTATTTGCTGTCGGTTATTTGTGTTGTGGATGGAAATTTCCTTCTGTGCAATGATTATGTACGTTACGAGGCTATTATGGCATGCACTATTTATTTATATTGGAGATATCTGTGTTTTGGAATAATTTATTTTCTTCTGTCATTTGCTTATTAATATTAATTTTGTAATTTTTGATCCATGTTGTTGATAATTAGGGTTTATTGTTAGCCACTGTTCTAGTTGTATTATATAATGTTGTAGTAAGAAAAACAGGAATTAATAAGTCAAATGAACTTGTTTTGTTTTGGCTTTCAATAGCATTGTATTTCTATGTTCTGGACCGCTCATAATGATTTATATAATTCTTGATGTGATGATTGTGTGTGTGTTTGAAAATTTAAAAAGTGTGAGACGAACATTTTAGGTATTCCTTACTTATTTTTTAATGTTGATGGAAAGTTTATATATCTAAGTATGTTCAAGTGATCAGCTTCTGATCTTTATTAATTAATTTTCGATTATCATTTACTTGTGAAACAGGTGGTATTTTTACCTTTATAACGGTATTACTTGAACCCACATATACTTTCGATATAATTATATTAATTGTTACCATTACGATTCAAATTTCCGTTTTTATTATTAATTATAATCATATATGTATATAACTTTCCCTATTTTTCGTAGTTGCTTAAATAATTAGTTTTTCTTTCACTATTTACGTATACAACGCCATGTTTTTATGTCCATTTTTTAGATATTTTATAAAAATATATTTATAAATAATATAATATTAAAAATCTGCCTCTCTGAACTAAGTACTTCAGGGCTATCTATTTATGCTGCACTGTTTTTGGTTAATTGCGAGAAAGCACAGCGAGTGTATCCCATACTATTTTTATTTAAGAATTTGTGTGCGTTTTTATACTGCTCTTCGAGGTCATCACAAGCTCAAGGCAGGTAAATCATTCACAATGAGAGACCGTGATGCTCTCTGTGGGTATATTGCGATTGGGTTCAACCATGTTTGAGGTACCATAAGCTTGTCCAGTGTATTAAATGAAATTAATTCCTTTCTTTAGATTATTATCGGTGGTGACATATGTCTATGCAAAAAAAGTCTATTAAAATTATTGATGAGCGAACACTTGTATATAATATAAAAAATTCGTAAATGAAAAATTGTCCTATGTATCAAATGTAGATAAAGTAATGATTAGTTGCAAAAGGAAGCGAGGCATAATCGCATCGCTTAAAGTAACAGGTCGTACATTTTGTGCATTATTGCATTGTTCTTAGCTGTTCATTCTTAAAAAAGATTTGCATTTTATGAAACAACTAGTTTCTATCTTAAATAAGAAGAAACTTCGTAAATTTTTCGAATTGTCTTTAGGACTATATAACTTTTTCTCTTTAATTAAATATTAACTAAAGAAGGAACCACATGATGAGAATATATAATATATATATATATAATATATATATATATATATATATATATAATAATATATATATATATATATATATGATATATATAATAAATACTAGTAGTTATATAGTAATAGTATATATATATATATAATATAATATATTATATCAGTGGCGACTCCAGTAACCTTTTACTACTCTCGTGCTCTTCTCTCTGCTCTCTCTCTCTCTGGCTCTCTCTCTCTCTCTCTTTCTTCTATATAGTATATATATAATAATTATATATATATAATCATATAATATAATTATATATAATATATAATATATTATAATATATTATATAATATATTAAATTACTTGAGGCTTACCTTCTTAAACGTTTCCTTTATCTAAACCGTTCTATAGTGTGATTCACAGAATGATTAACGTTAATTCCATGACTTTATTTAAAGTTACTCTTTCCTTCCATTATTCTTAAGTATTTTAGGAATTTCTTTTTTATTTTATTTGTTTTATTAAATATTCTTCGTTATAAAATTATTATTTATTATGTATAGTATTTAAACATTATTATTTATAAACAGTGTATTTATAAAAAAATTGTACCTTAAATATCACAGACACCAACTCCGCCAGTCGATTATGGAGCATTGAACTGCCCAGCCATTTTTTAGTGGCGTAAAAGCGTTATTTAAAGCGGTTATTCTTACCTTTTTCGTTTTAAGTTTTGAATATATCTTTTATATTTATTATGTAATAATTTCATATTATTCAATAACCTCTTTTTTGAAAAAAATAAGAAGAATTTATTGTAACATTAGGAAATTTATGCAAAAAATAATCGTTATCTATAAATATTAACTCGTGCCATGATCCGAAGGTAGAACAGAATGTGCAGGAGTCCCTCTGATATATAGTATATATATAAGATATATAATATATACTATAGTATATATATATATATATATATATAAGTATAGATTATATATATAGTATATATATTATTATATATTAGTGGAGTATATGTATAATATATATGCATATATATATATATAGTGTATATATATATATATTATTTATAGTATATATATATATAGTATATATAGGTATAAGATATATATACATATATATTATATATAGTATATATTATATATATAGGTATATATATATTTATATGTGTATATATATGATATGTGTGGTAATATATAATAGGTTATATATTAGGTATATATAATATTATATGAGATATATAGTGATATATAGAGGGTGTATATATGGAATATATATAATAGGATATGATGATATGATATATAATATAATATTATATATAGGTATATACTATATATAATATATATGATAATAGTAGTCTATATATATAGTGTGATAGTATATATATTGAGAATTGCGATTAAATATTAATAAGTTTCTTTAGTCGGTTGGAGTGGTTGTAGATGATGGATTGGAAGACAAAGTATTTCTTGGAGGTGCCGAGTCTCTCTTCTAAAACTTTTAAGAAGGTAGTGAGCGAGAAAAAAAAACGGAGTTAAGAAACTATCTGGCTTATTTTCTATTTTGTCTTATATACAATACACCATATAAAAAAAGCTTCCTGCTCTTCTCTATATATTTTACCCGCTTTGGGGTATTACTCAGGAATCTGGTAATGCTACTTTCCTGCATGAATGAAAGCTGATTGCCGAGATTGATTCTCTCTATATATATCATATTTCGAGATTTAGATGTATGATATATATACTATAAAGGAATTTTAAGGGTTTCGATTCGTTTAGGAATGATATAACTGATGTTCATGTTCTTAACACTTGTGATCAAAATATTTGTAAACGTTATTGTTGAAATTTCTTGGGTAGTTCTAATGTTTTGTTTGCTTAAAAATCATAAAGAATGTTTTTCTCTTATATCGTTTAACCTATGAAGATGCTGCGTGGAAAATAGTTTATCAAGAATGCTCGCTTGGTTATGTACTATAATAATATAGTATAGGTATTATATATATATATATAGTATAATTATAATGATATACTTAGGTAGTATATAGTATGATATAGATAGTATATATATTGGGTAGTTATAGTAGTATATATGTTTATATAAATATTATATAATATATAATATATATATATGATTTATACCAGGGACTTAAATGGTGTAATATATAGGTATATAGTATATATATATATATAGTATTGATATATATATATATATTATGATATATATATATTAGGTAGTATAGTGATGAGATAGGAGATGTATAATTATATACTATAATATATATTAATATAGTTATATATATATGTAATATTATTATTATTTAGGTAATTATATTACCATTGGCATATGTTATTGTCTATAACTTAAGTACGAATTAATATAGATTTTTCTTTATTCGCAATATAGAAAGTGCCTATATTTTAAAAGAACAATTCCTTTAATTTAAAAATAGAAAAAATTTTAATATTGTGAAAAGAAAAAATTGGAACTAATGTACTAAGTTAGATAAAATATTACATATCCAAGAGTATTGTAGTCCTACATACATATCAGTTTACGTTTAAGTAAAGTTTTATTATGATATATATATATAGTATATATAATATATATATATATATATATATAATATATATATATAGGATATATATAATATAGATGTATAAATATTGACATGAATAAATCGACAATTAGATAAGATGGTTATGTATATATATAGAATAATTAGCTGTATAATATATTATAATATATATAATAATAGGTATATATATAGTATATAATATATATAGTATAGGTAATTATCAGACGATATTTTATAGTTTATAATAATATAATATATAGTATAATATATATAGTATAGGTATATATAGTATATATATATATATACATATATAATATATATATATATAATATTGATATATATATATATATATATATAATATTATAGGATGATATATAATATATATATTATTATATGTATAGATGTTAAATATTGCATAATAATCGCAATTAGATATGATTATATATATATATATATATATATTGATTTGCTTCCCCTTTGAGGTGATATTTGAAAGATAAAAACTTTAGTATTTTTTGAACATAAAATTACTTTATATTACTAATCTTTAACAACAAGCAAAAACAAATGACAAGATAAATTGATCACAATTGGTAGAGCTTTCATGGTCATTCTCGACACACTTCTTCAGGACTCAGAGAGAAAGAAGAGAGGATGGATTGAATTTAGCTTCTTTTTCTGATCTGGCTACTTGGTTGTGATTTTATGTCTTCGTATTGATGAAATTCAAAACTTCTGAAACTTTCCGTATTACGTTAGATTTTCTTGAGTAAACTGCTTAGAGAATTTGAATCTCTCAAATACATATTGGTTTTTCATCTATGGGGCATTCCCTCTTTAAGAGATTAAAGTTGTTACTGTTTTTAATGATAAAAAATTCGAAAATTTTCCTGTTTTCTGTTTCTTGTACTGGTTTAATGATGGTAGATGTATATCATGTATTAATGTTAATTTTATGATTGTTAGTTTGTCGGTGTTTATTACCTAGTGATGAAGATAGTTTGTCAAATTTTAAATCGTGCTTATGTTGATAATGTCTAATATTTAAAGTGTTTGTTTCTCCAATATATTTCTTTTTGCAATTTTCACAATGTATAGTGTATATACCTGAACCTTGGTTTAAGTTGCGATTGTTTGATTTTAGAGCGTGTTTTAAGATTAAATTATTAGATTTAACCCTTAGAAGAATTTCCTTTTGGAAAACTTCAAACTTTAAAGCAAGTGCTTGAAAGATGTCTTTACTTTAAAGACTATAGGAAAGACAGTGTTCAGAGAGATGTTAGTGTATAACTATTCAATCTATGGGTAAATTATAATGTTTATCCAATATCTGTCATTGGAATTAAAACAAAGGTCTCAGCAATTACATTGCAAATTTTTATAAATTTGTGAACTTTGACAAAAAGAAAAGAGGACAAAAATATGAAACAGATGCAGCAGGTTTTATAGAAGAGGCAAATCAACTATTTGATGTACATCAAAAAGACCACAAGAAACTGGTAGAATTGAAAAGAAGTTTCTTTTAAAAATGACAGATGAAGATTACAAGTTTTATGAGGGATGAGTAGTAGTTTTAAATTAACCTCTCGTAATATTAAATTAAACCTAGAAAGCATAACACAAAGTGTCATACAAGTACATGGGGTCACAACACTTACACTAGATATAGGTGATAAAATTTTCCAATTTTCAGGATCAAAAAACCAACAGGCATGGCTACTGCACTTATCTAGCTAGTTCACTGAACACTTCTGGAAGCGAGAAATTAAAAAAAAGAGGTTAATTCAAGAAGTACTTAGGATCTTAAAAGAATAGCTAGGAAGACTTGGGATTCTTGCTGAGATGAAGAAGCTGGACCTTTCAAGATTGGAAGAGAAACGTCCCTCAAGTATACTGGAGAAAAGGAGAAAATCAGATGCTGAAAGTGTACTAGGTATATTTTCCAATTAGATAGAGTGATTGCAGATCGGTGATTATATGAGAGAATGTCAAGTTCTGCAGCAAGGAATCGAACAAGGGCTGGACGAATTGACTTGCTGAAATGTGTGACAGTAATTAAGTAGTTTTGTCATTAAAAGTTACAAAGAAGACGAAAAAAAAAAAACAAATCTTAAGACAAATCAATGCTCATGTAGACGATTGAGATAGGTATTCATACCAAATTCTATGAAGAGCTATTTTTCTTGGGGTATACATAGGGACTGAAGAAATCTCTGTTCAGTGTATGCAAATAAGGGTGATAAGAAGATGTGGGGGGGCAGCTATTGCTTCTGCGCAGCATATGGTAGATTTTGAATATCTAGCCAACAAATGCAGCATGTTATTACAGATTGTAAATATTTGACTATCATACAAATTACTACTAAATACCTATTTATATTTGTTGTTGCACGTATGAGATTTATTTAAGTTATAATTGCTATTAACACAACAATACCTTTTCTAGAAATAAATTAAGAAGGAGAAAGTGAAAAGATTGGCGACAGGAAGCGCAGAAAGAAGAAAGAAATCCTGTCGAAAAGGTCACAGAGGCTTCAAGATGCAGGCCAGAGTGCAGACCCTTGTTGGGAGATGTGAAGAAGGATTAAGGGAAGATATCACACTACATTGCTTGGAGGAGCATCTAATTCATCACTGGATTGAGCCAGGTAATAGAGTTATACATAGAGTATCAAGCAGCCTATAAATTAGGAAACTAAAACTACCTATATTTATGTAAAATATCGTGTTACGTATGTTGATAGAGAATTTGGTGATTTCATTGACATTTTACCTTGAATCACATCAACTACCAAGAAAGCGCCAACGGGGAATAGATGTAGCAATCATGGAATATTCAAAAACACTACAGGAACCCAAAGAGCTTTTCCAAGGGAAGCAAAACCGCCCAAAGGGGGGGGAAAGACACTATTGAACTTGACTCAAAGTCTAGATGGAACCAAGTGTCAAGTACTGGTCGTTCGACGGCTGGTTCCATTAGAATATTTGCGAGTAATGATTATCTAGATTCCATTACAAGTGGATGTTTTGCAATTTTGCCATCTAAATTGAGTTACTCTTTTAAGGCATATGTTTATGAAAATTGATGGAACTACCAAAGGGCTAGATAAATTTAAATTTTCTAGAGCCATTGGCTCACAGCTGAATGACAATGTTTCCAAATAGGTGTTGTGTTGCTAAAGTTGGTTAGGGCCAATCCAAACCATAAAGTTGTCATACTGGACAATAAAGTCAATGATGACTTAGTCGAGGCTGGACCGGAAGGAAGAGAGAGAGTACATGACCTTACGCATCTGTAATGAGGGTGTTAATCACAGTGACATAGATGAGTGATTTAGCCTTTTTAGAAGTATGGAGCCTATGAAGTCCATTCTCTTTGGCTAGACATGTAGCGATGAAGAGATCTTGCGGGGTGAGGTAGTTATGTGAGTCACGATTTCCAAAAGGCCTACTAAATCTAAAGCTGGATTGCCGCAATGTGTTATAGTAAAGTTATTTTCCTAGTTGTCCTAGGTTAACTGACGGGCGTCCCAAAAACCGTAGTTAATAGTGATTCAAAGAATCAATAAATTTCCTGATTCAAATGCCAGGAACATTTGTTATAAAGTTATAGATAATAACAGTTATTTTGCTCATAGTGAAAATATTCTCATTGAATGTTAGCCGACGAAAGGATGAAGAGGTCAGTAAGGAAAGCCGTCGTTAATAAAGGAAAGTGTTTGAAACATTTGAAAGCCTCATAGAAGACTGTTCTATGGTGAATGAAGAGTGATGTTCTGGTAGGGAACGGTTGGAGAGGGATGAATGACAGATTTGAAGCCAATAATTAGTGTAAAGTGATATATCCCTCAATGAATAAAGATGTAAGAGTGTTTTTTTAAAGCCCAAGATTTATTTCAAAGCTGTATGTTATTAGGTAAAATAACCCCAATTCTCAATCACAGCAATTTCCACCGGGGTTTGAGACATGATTGAAGAGAGATAAAGAATACAAGAATTTATACTGTAAACCGACTTAAGGTTAAGACATGTAAGATGTCAGCAGCCAAAATGTGAAAAGACATGATAAAACTTGTACTGAAGCTTCAGACAGCTATGGTTGGACGAACGATTGCAGAGATGGAGTTATTCGAAACAAAATATGGTTCAAGGAAAAATTAATTAAAAATTCAACAAAAATTGATGTTAATGTGTTTATATATTTTTTTCGGGGTTATCTACAGAAATAACTCACTGCGCACTACAATTGTAAGGATTTTATATCTTGATAGTTAATTTGAACATAGGGGTAATATATTAACAGTATCCGTTGTCATATTTTTGTAGTATATGCCACTATTTCAACTAAAAAACAATAAAAAATTTAGATTTTTGGCAATAACTTCATAAATATAGTTTTTAGGAAAAAATTTTATTTCAATAAAACATGTTCTAAATTTAATTCGGCATCATTATCATTCGGTACCTAATTGATGCTTGTAGCTTATTTTATAAAGTATTTACGATTATTTTTGTATTTTTAACCCTTAAAAATGTCAAAAATTTTACATTTCATTTTGAGACTTAAACCCAAGTGGGTCAGATGAAAGATAATAACACTGACTTTTATTCATAAATGTGTTTTACAAATCAAAAGCCAGGTATTAGGAGGGGACACTTTTTAGATTTGCTAAAAAAAATTATTTATTCAGGTATATACATGTGACACCTTCTTTTTGAGTTTCCTTTTCAGGTCGACCTATAGCAGTTATAGTTATGTGATTCGACAGCGCACCAGTAACATCTTTAAATCTAATAAATAGATTTGTGCTCCTCATGTTACTGTGCCTATCACCGTAGATTAGATTAGATTAGATTAGATTGTTAGGTCTGGTGATCATCTATGAAGGCCCTTGTCACTGCGACACACTTGTAGATCTTATTGTGGATACACCCCTTGTCTCTATAAAGGTTCTTGTTCGATCCGCGATTTTCCGCAGGAATTCAGGACTCTTTCCAGGATACGAAGTTTTGCAGTATCGTAGCACTTCCGTTACTATCCTATCTGCCAAGTACCAATATCTTTGCCAGCTTAAAGCTTCGCAATTACACTAGAAAATGTGTTGCTGCCTTAGACTCGTTTCTACGTGCTTCACGGCAGTGTCGCATGAATCGCATTCAACTGTGTCACCATTTTCTTAGAGGTTAAAGGTGGATATCTGACTGCGCCCATGTCCAGATCAAGATTTCCAGACAAAAGTCGAAGATACAGGGTCTGGACTAAATGAGCAAGGCACTTCCTTGTGAACATGTCTGGCGAGAAAGAATCAAATAGTATCTTTAGCCTTCTCATGAGACCAGGATGGCTCTGTTGCTTCCCGATTGTGTCAGAGATTCTTTAATGTGGGCCTTAGAAAGTCCACAGAAAGGTTCTGGACCACAGTAGGCGGTTCTGGCTCCTTCCTTAGCGAGGCGATCAGCATCGAGCTCATTGCCTTGTACACCTTTTGATCCCCGCAACCCACATCAGAATATAACTTCTGTTGCGTTGAGCCAGATTGTGTAGGAGTACGTTGACATTCGCAGCTCAAACACAGTTTGGAGTACATAACATGCATGAGCTCAGAGCCTCCGATTTGCGCCTGACTATCAGTTGCCCACAGCGTATACTTTGCCGCCTCGCATCCCTA
The DNA here is from genome assembly GCA_015478945.1 of Trachelipus rathkii. Taxonomy (NCBI): domain Eukaryota; kingdom Metazoa; phylum Arthropoda; class Malacostraca; order Isopoda; family Trachelipodidae; genus Trachelipus; species Trachelipus rathkii. Next base: position 2,395 of record JABUQX010056171.1, on the reverse strand, counting down.
TTTCTAGGATTTATTCATGGCAGCATTCATTATAGCGTAAAATCTACTGCCTGAAGGATGGGTGGGAAAAGTCGCCGCAGCTATACTGCACCTGCAGTGGGGTCGACCAGTTCCCACGCCGAGTCCCACCAACGCATCACCGAATCATTAGTGTACCACATGATGGGTTCCTAAGATTCGATTAGGGCCATTGCCATTATCCCAAGGTTGAACGATTTGTAGGGAAGGGATTTGTATACTTCTTTGTAAAGACTTTTTTGTATTTGCATTAAGATCCGAATCGTCCAATGCCCATTGTATATCTGTTACATCTTGCCGAAATGCGATAGGTGATCGAAGTACCAGATTCTTTGTTTTGGGGAATTTAGCACTAAGAATTGGCGTCAGGTGCTGGTTAGGTCCAATGACATAGGGGCCTCCCTAGCCTAATGTGCAGGAGAAATGCGCGAGAGAGCAGAGAAGGAGGCCTATCGGAAGTGCTCCGATGGCTGCGCTAGTAGGGCATGTAATGCATTCCCCTGTGATCGTAGGCTATGCAAAGCCTTTGCCAATCTTTGAGCGCACGTTTATTTTGGTGTTTGGGTGCCTTTGCTTCACACCGGTCGGCCACCGAAAGCAGGAGTGAGCATGAGGTTAGATTATAAGAGTCTGGCTACCCAGTTATGTATGAGACGCAAGTATGGTCATTTTAAGGATTGTCCGAAGTCCCCATGTGTATTGCCAAGCATTTTTTCCGGCATGTCCAGGTATAGGGCCATCGTGACCGTTTATCCACTACCCTGTTAAGATGTGGGATTCCAGGACGGTAAAGGGGCGTTTTTGATTCTGAGGATATGGACTCCCAGATATTGACTTACAGTTGGAAGGTTAAATAATGACTATCGTACGGCAAATCTTGGCGGGAGCCGTGTGCTATCTTAGCTTCCTTTTTCCTGGTGTGAAGGGATGGAACTGTAGCTGACTGTTTTACTTCGGGATTAGAGTTTTTATCCCTGGTGCAGAACAGCCAAATGTAGGATAAATTAGGAAGGGGCATGATTGGCGTGAGTTCCTTAGGACCTATAATGTATTTGCCTCTAATAATAATTACAAAGTCATCCGCGTATCCTTGCACTTCGAATCCGGATTCACTGAGTTTGGGTGAGGAGAACTATCAACCGACCGGAATGCGGTTCATAAAAAGGAGGGTGAAAAGGACCCGCCTCCTTGGGGGCACCAGCCACACAGATGTCACAGTGAATCATCTTGCCCGCCTCCCAAGTTCAGCCGGAAATAACGTCTGTGTCCCGCAACAGTTGCTTTTTATTGCAAGCAGATACGTTGAGAGGATCCGACGCCCTTGGAGGCGTCAGAGTTCCGATGAGTCGTCATTGGGCGATGAGTGTTATGTCAAACGCACCTGCACCATCCAGGAAACACAAACCGCCACCTCTTTATGATCTTAGCGCTCCTTCTATCCATTGGGATACTAAGCTAATCTAGTGCGGCCACACTGATTGAATCTACCGCGACTTTTAGGCCGCGATTAATTGATTGTGCGATTTTCTATTTTTTCTAATTGAATTTTTCACCCTTATGTGGTAGTCTAGCACCTTTTCCATTGTTTTCAAAAGAAATGATGTAAGGCTTATTAGTCGATAGGATTTCTGGGTCAGACGGTAGGACCGTCTTTCCCGTCGCTTGGGATTTAAAAACCACCGGCTATTACTTTCCTCCACAGCCGTGGGAAATGTTATTCCCATGGCATAGCTTGCCCAAATTACCCTCACCAGCCAGCGAAGCAGACGTCTTTCATTCCTGTTTAAACAGAGGCTGGAATGAATGCCATCACATTTCCAGGAGATATCGGATGGGCCCAAAGGAATTAGTGCCATCTCCCTATCTCGAGGAGAGACTCTTTTCAGACAGACTTTTCGCCATCTACCAGGTCTGCCTACATCTCATTTATCTGATTTCCTCCCCGTCGTCAATATTGACATTGTACGGAAAGTGAGGGAGTATTTATAAGTTCCACTAAGGTTTTCCCTAGTGACCTTTGGTATAGTCTGCCGTTTTCTTTAAAAAAAGGCCGCCCATTTACGATGTGCGTCCTCTAGAGAGCACTTTAGTAGACGCGCGTTTCATATTGAACCCCCAATGTTTCAATAGAGTGCTGGTCCATATCATTCTTTTGGATTTCCTATCAAGTTCCCTGCTATATAAGCAGTAGAGCAGTTTTGCATAGCTTCCCAATATTTATCCCGTAATTAGCTTTATTGAAAAGATTTCCTGGGTTTAGATCTTAAGAGTGGTTAGCTTTGTGTCGCACCAGGGGACAATTCTAGTTATCCCTTTTTTTCAGGAGGGGAGGACAACTTATATTTTAGATGAATCTTGTATGATTGATATGTAGTTG
>JABUQX010056170.1:55000-77500 GCA_015478945.1 Trachelipus rathkii | reverse complement strand
ATAAAGGTCTTATAACCTTTACATCAAATATTATTATACCTTCGGTGATAAAGATTGTTTGTCGAAAATCTGTTTCGAAGATACATCGACATTTTAACTTTTTTCTATTTAATGATGATTTTTCCCTGCACTTCTACATTACACTTACTCTACGTTAATGATATCAACAGCTGTTGAAATATTTTATAACGATCAAAAATATAATTGGTCGAAGGGCTATAAAGTATAGTATTGAAATTTCGATGATAATACACAAGACCTTTTATTTTATTATTATTTTTTTAATACGTTAACAACTATCTAGTTCATTCTTATATTTACTGATTTTTTATTTTAAACAATTTAACTAATTCTTAAGTATTTTAAATTACAATTTAGTAATAGATGTTGATAATAAAAAAGGCAAGGTGTTTCATCAATTTGAAATGTAATTTGAATATTACACATCATCAATCTGTTATTAAGGCATGAAATAATACCGACCAGCTAAATATTACGTAAAATAACACATACCATGTGTTAAAACATATTTTAAGCGCATACCATACATTTTATTTACATTTTAACCATTTAATGTGGTGAGTGTTTAAGTATGATTTGCCCTGAAAAGGATTTTAACGCTTCAATAGTAACATATGTGTTATTTTTTGTTACTAACAGTGAAATAGATTTTTAAAAAATACGCGTTAAAAGGCATACATTGAAATATATTTCAAAAAATACTCTTTAAAACGCATACATTGAAATATATTTTTTAAAATGCGCGTTAAAACGCATGCATTAAAATAGATTTTAAAAAATACGCGTTAAAGCTCATACATTTTTTTTTTTAAATTTAAGGCGTATAGCGACTATTAGTTTCGCACTTTATTATATATATTTGGTAAATCAAAAAACAAATTACCCAATTTTCTTTACATATAAACCGGAAAAGAGATTTATTAGTCCAATATATTGTAAAAGTTTATGAAAATCGGAATTTGAATATCTATCTAGCTGACTTGACAAATGGATTCAAATATCCATGTATATCGAAAATCGAATAAAGATGTTAATTCACCTCTATGCTGCATATATATATATATATATATATATATATATATATATATATATATATATATATATATATATATATATATAATATATATATATATAACTTAATAACTATATATATATTTACTACTATTATATATATAATAACCTTATATATATATATTTATATATATATTTATATAATATATATATATATATATATATATATATATATATATATATATATATATATATATATATATATATATATATATATATATATATATATATATATATACTATGCTTATATATATATATATATATATATATATATATATATATATAAATACATATATATATATATATATATATATATATATATATATATATATATATATATAACTATATATATAACTATATATATATTGCACTGCTCTATATATATATATAATGATAAAAAATTAATTAAAATTCCCCAATTATGATAAAATTATGATAAAATTTACCAAATAAAACAAAGATAAATAAATATTATATAAAAATTACATTTATTAAAATTATTAAATAAAAATTTTCATCCATAACCGTATATATGGAAAAGAATAATATAAAAATGACGTCACAAACAAACGAACGCACGCAACAATTAAAATTGACGAGAGTTTGTTTTGTTTTAAGCGGCATTATGCATTGTCTTTTGTAAAAAGTTCTAAAGGTTTAAGTTATGTTAAAAAGTGTTAGCTTAAGCTGATGATCTTGGTTAAATTAATTGAATCTACTTATCTTATACAAACTGACTTGTAAAAGCGGTTTTCCTCAAACAATTTGTTTGAAAGGAAAGATTCATGGTGTTGTGTATGTAGGTAACCTATACTTAATATTTAGTGGAGCTCTTCTATGTATTATAATAGGGTTATTTTATGCATAGCATTATTGTCAAATGGTCAAGGTAAGAACTTTCTTTTCAAGCAATTAATTTATAACATCATTATATACAACAAAAGTGGTTGGGGTTGGCCTAACTAAGGCTAATTTCAACATATTTCAAACAAATTGTGCTGGTGATTGCTTTCAAGTCAATTGAACCTAGCCTATTAGATAGGGCCTATGTTAATAATTGAACCTAGCCTATTGGATGAGGCCTATGTTAATAATTGAACCTAGCCTATTGGATGAGGCCTATGTTAATAATTTAACCTAGCCTATTAGATAGGGCCTATGTTAATAATTCAATGTTGGCTTTTTGATGTAATTTCTTTTAAGTTAATATTGATACAGCTTAATAGTAATAACGCATCTGTGTATATATTTAATATAGGACTGTGCATAGATTACAGTAATAAACTGAACTTGAATAATTTTGACCTAATCATACTAGACCTAATTCAGTGTAACCTTAAGGTAACGTTTTGTTTTAAAGAGCCTTTTATATATTATAAATATAGCTTATTTGTTATATTTTGTGATATTATGGCCTTTCATGAAGAGTGTTAAACTCCAATTTTTTTACAATTTAACAATTTAAGACAGTTTTTCATTTTTTGGTAACTATTTATCAGAAGTAACTCTAAAATGGGTAATGGTGATGATAGTACTAGCACTATAGAGCTGTGCAAAAGCGAAATAAACCTTTTAATAAGGCAGAGAGCTACTAATAAATCTAAAATAACTGTGGCTCTCAAAAAACTTGACAAATTTAAAAATGATGGTGCTTTGACTAAATTATTGTTTAAATTTTCTCAAGATATTGTAGAAAATGAACTTGCTTCCATTAAAATAATTGATGATAAAATTTTGGACCTTATGTTCCAAAATGATTTTGATAAAGTAGACCTTTCTTATATGAATAAGGAATTAGAAGGTACTGTAACTTATCATATGGACGTGTCTGCAGCATTAATAAAGTATGATGATTTTCTTGACTCTAAAAATGTGCCTAATGAGAGTAATACTACAGAACAGTTTTTAGATGTTATTTCTAAATTAAACTTAACTGAAAGCAAACTTCCTGTACTTAACTGTGATACCTTTGATGGTACAGGTTCAAATAAATTGAATTTTCATAATTTTCTAAATAAATTTAATAACTTGATAGGAAATAGAAATAATTTAACTGATTCTGTTAAAATGACTTATCTATTTGGGTATCTAAAAGGTTATGCTTACAAAGTTGTTAGCCATTTAACAATAAGAGACGATAATTATAATATAGCTATAGATTTGCTAAAAAAGGAATTTTTGGATAGAGAGTATATCATAAATGAATATATGAATAAACTTCTGGAATTGAATCCTCCAGATGGGTTTGATAATGAATTTCTTAATACTAAAATCTTTGTTAATGAAATTAGATCCATGATATATGAACTAAAGGGTTATGATTTAGATTTTTTGATACCTGACACGCCTGGTTGTGTATTGTTAAGCAACATAGTTTTTAAGAAGTTGCCTAGAATTTTTAAATCTGAATTAGTGCATAAGGTAGGCTCCAACTTTTCCAACTTTGGGCCAATTGTTTGAGTGTTATAATGAAGTAGTAAACACTTTGTGTACTGTTTCTAGGACAAGGAAAGATAATGCACAAGTTAGGCCTAAAACTAAAACTACTATTAAAAAATCTGAAAAGGCTTCTCCATCTAGTTCTTTGCAAACATTTAAGACTACTGCTACTCCAGCAAAAGGTGTCAATGATAGTAATGAGCATAGTGTTGCTAAAGCTCAAGGTGTATGTAAATTTTGTCAAAAAAAAGGTCATCCCCTTTATAAATGCGATAAATATGTGACCACAGAAGAAAGAGTTGCTCGTGCAAAAGTGTTAAACCTGTGCACTAGATGTTCAGGTATAGGTCATCAGGAAAGTGATTGTTTTGGGAAAGAAGGTAGATTGAAATATAACTGTTTTAAATGTAAAGCATATACTCACATAACAGCTTTCTGTCCTGAAACTAATAATGAGTCCAGTCAATCTATTAATTTATGTTTGACATCACAGCAACAAACAGATAGAGTATATTTGTTACCCACTATTTCTTTCCAACTAATTAGGGGTACCAAAAAGGTGACAGTTCGAGGTATTATCGATTCAGGATCGCAAAGGTCATATTTATCTAAAAACATCACTAAAGATCTTTTTAACGATATTGACAAGTTACATGAATTAGATTATAATGTGCAAACCTTTATAGGTAAACAACATCGTACTTTTAAACAAGTTTTGTTGGGTTTCAAATATGATGCACAACAAGTATTTAGTATGCCTTTCTTAATAGACAATACTTTGTCTTTGCAATATGAGGTAGATGGCGTAAAAGAAGCCATACAAAATTTTAAGCAACATAACTTAGCTTTGGCAGATTCTACTTTTTATAATGATGTAGATTATAATAAATTTCATTTAGATGCATTAATAGGTACTGACATCATTCAATATTTGTCATCTTTTAAATTGATCAATGTAATGGGAGGCAGCTGTTTTCAAATATGTGATAAGTTGGTGCCTATGGGAAATGTACATAATTTTTTAACAAAAACTCAAATGCTTAAGGTAAACAAAAAACAAATACCTACTCAGTTGGGTAATGAAGAAGTGGAAACGGTTAGTGATACAGTTGTCAATTTTATCACTAACCCAGTAAAAACATTTTTTCATCCATTTGAAAATATATTAACGGATTCACAGGTAGATAATGGGGTAGAAAATCTTTTCTCATTAGAGTCTATCGGTATCCCATCTATCGATGAAAGTACATCTACTTATGATGATTATATGGTAGATAAATTTAAACAAGGTATCTTATTCAAGGACAATCACTATTATGTGAGATTGCCTTGGATGGAAGAAAAGATTAAACAAGTTCCAAATAATTTACATGTGTCATTAAAAGTTCTAAATAGAGTTTATGCAGACCTTGAAAGTAAACATCTGGTAAATGAATATGACAAAGTGTTCGAACAACATCAAAAGGATGGAATCATTGATCAAATTAACATTCCCAAACACAAAATCAATGATTACATATTCATACCACATAGACCTATTATAAAAGTTGAAGAACAGGTCACAACTAAAGTGAGACCAGTCTTTAACTGTTCCTTTAGATTAAATAAAAATTCACCTTCTATAAATGAATCATCTTATTCGGGTATAGACTTGATGAACTCTTTATTGAAATTACTACTTATATTTAGGACAAATGATTATGTTGTCCTCAGTGACATAAAACAAGCTTTTTTATCTATTAGACTTAGAGAAGAGACTGATAAAAATAAATTTTGTTTTTTATGGTATAGAAATAATGAATTAATTACTTTTAGATACAATACTATTCTTTTTGGCTATACAGCCTCACCTTTCATCTTACACTATATTTTGAAACACCATATAAGTCAATTTAATGATGACAGGTGTAAAGAGATTTTGACTTCCAACTTTTTTGTGGATAATTTAATTTACACAGGTAATAAATGTGATGAGCTCATAAATCTCTATCATTTAACATATGATAGAATGCAATCAGGAGGGTTTATACTTAGATCCTGGAACACTAATAATGACAAACTGAAAAAGGTTTTACAAGGTGATGAAGTATTGGTGGAACATGGTTGTGATCTGGAAAGAGTATTGGGTTATAAATATAATATAACAAATGATTCTATGCATGTTTCAGTTGTCACATTTGGTGATCATGCCAAAACTAAACGTCAATTACTATCTGAGACGTCTAAAGTATTTGATCCTATAGGGTTGGTCTTGCCAGTTTCGATAAGAGGTAAATTATTAATAAGAAGTGTATGGGAAGCCAAATATGAATGGGATGATGAGTTGTCTGAAGCGCTGATTGGTGAATGGGAAAAATTAAAAAAGGATCTTCAATCCTTACCAGAAATAGCTTTTCCTAGGCAGGTAATAAATGAAGATCATTCATATGGACTAAACATCTTTTGTGACAGTAGCTCAAAATGCTATGGCTTTGTAGCTTATAGTTCAAGTAATCATTCCAACCAACTTATATTTGCTAAATCTAAAGTAGCTCCTATCAATCCCAAAAAAGCCTACAGCATTCCCACACTAGAATTATTGGCAGTGATCTTGGCGCTTAAATGCTTGCCCACAATTTTAGAATCCTATACCAGTTTTGTATTTGAATATATCAACATAAGTGTAGATTCTCAGGTTGTAATTAATTGGGCGCTGTCTGGTGAAACCAATGTTAAGAGTAAATACGTTAATAACAGAGTAAAGGATCTCAACTACCTTTTAAGTGACATAAAGAATAAATATAAGATTAATATAATGTTCCGTTATGTGCATACAACAGAAAACCCAGCAGATCTCTTAACTAGAGGGATTACTTATAATAAATTTTTAGAAAATTTAAAATTGTGGTTTAATGGGCCATCTTGGTTAAACAAAAATCTACAAAACTGGCCTAAATTTCCCCTATTATCTGTATCTCCTGAGTTAATGAATTTTTCTACTCTGAGTAATTTTGCCAACAAGAACAATAATGAAATTATTGACATTAACAAATATTCATCCTTTGATAAAATAATGAACATCACTAAATATTTGTTCACCTTTATATGTAATATAACGAAAGGTGATCCTTATAAGAAATCATTAATGTATTGGGTCAAGAAGGTTCAAATTTCTTGTTTTACTAAAGAAATTGAGTATTTATTGAATAATGATAAAAAAGAAAAAATTCCAATATTGGTAGATAACCTAAATTTATTCTTGGACATGGAGGGTATATTAAGATCTAAGGGTCGCATTTCAAAATGTACATATTTTAATTATGATGTACATAATCCTATTGTATTATCTCGATTTCATTATTTTACAACATTGTTAATTTATAAATCTCACCAAAAAGTACAACACCTTGGTCTTGATTCTACACTAACACACATTAGGAATCAAGGGTTTTGGATCCCTAAAGGTAGAATAGCAGTTAAAAAGATTATACACAACTGCATGATTTGCAAGAAAATAAATGTCAGAGCATTTAAATATCCAAAATACACTGATGTCCCTAAACATCACATGCAGCTAATCACTCCATTTAAATTTGTAGGCATAGACTATACTGGTCATCTATTTGTAAAAACCACTAATAGCACCACACTCGACAAAATGTTTATATTAATTTTCACATGCCTGAATATACGAGCTATACACATAGAACTTGTGCCAGATATGAGTGTACCTAACTTTCTATTAGCATTCCAACGCTTCTGTAATCTTTATAACATCCCAGATTACATATACTCAGATAATGCTCGTACATTTGAAAAGGGTGCCAACATTTTGCAAAAGGCCTTAGAGTCTGATGAGTTTGTGAAGGAACTTCAATTAAATAACATACGACATGTAAAGGTGCCTGTATACGCTGCATGGTTTGCTAGTTTTTGGGAAAGACAAATAAAAACTCTGAAAAGCTGTATGTACAAGGTGATTGGGAGAGCTAAGTTGACATATTTTGAATTATTGACTACACTATCATTTATTAAAAATGCTGTCAACTCTAGACCCTTGACTTACCGATCTGAGTCCAACGATATTGATATTATAACACCTAATTCATTTCTAAGATTAAATTGTAACTCATCACTAATATTGAGGAGTGAGGAAGGTGATATATGGAAGGAAACTGACCAAGACACTCTAGAAAAAACCTTAGATACTCAAGAATCAATGTACACCCAATTTAAACAACTTTGGTATGAAGAGTATTTGCTTAGCTTGAGAGAATTTGGTCAAAAGCTGCATGAAACAACTTGGGAAGATAGAATAAAAGTAAATGACATAATCCTGATTAAATCTACTATTAGACCAAGACCATTTTGGATGACAGGTAGAGTACTCGAATTGGTGATGGGGCATGACAGTAAAATTAGAACAGTGAAGATAAAACAGAGCAATGGCCAAATAGCATATCATGCTATCTGTAATCTCTATCCATTGGAATTGTCAATAACACATACCAAATTAACACCTTCTGACACCAATCAACAACAAAACCTAACTCAAAGCAAAGCAAGTGTAAATATATCAGATAATTCTGGGATGGCATCAAACCGTCCCAAGAGAAAAGCTGCACAAAAATGTGCTCAATTTATAAAGGATAATCTTGATGATTTATAAACATTCAGATTGCAGATCTACATTCTGCAATTCTTTTTGGGGAGTGTGATAAAACTTTAATTAAAATTCCCCAATTATGATAAAATTATGATAAAATTTACCAAATAAAACAAAGATAAATAAATATTATATAAAAATTACATTTATTAAAATTATTAAATAAAAATTTTCATCCATAACCGTATATATGGAAAAGAATAATATAAAAATGACGTCACAAGCAAACGAACGCACGCAACAATTAAAATTGACGAGAGTTTGTTTTGTTTTAAGCGGCATTATGCATTGTCTTTTGTAAAATGGTTTAAGTTATGTTAAAAAGTGTTAGCTTAAGCTGATGATCTTGGTTAAATTAATTGAATCTACTTATCTTATACAAACTGACTTGTAAAAGCGGTTTTCCTCAAACAATTTGTTTGAAAGGAAAGATTCATGGTGTTGTGTATGTAGGTAACCTATACTTAATATTTAGTGGAGCTCTTCTATGTATTATAATAGGGTTATTTTATGCATAGCATTATTGTCAAATGGTCAAGGTAAGAACTTTCTTTTCAAGCAATTAATTTATAACATCATTATATACAACAAAAGTGGTTGGGGTTGGCCTAACTAAGGCTAATTTCAACAATATATATATATATATATATATATATATATATATATATATATATATATATATATATATATATGCTACTATATATATATAAGATCTTATGCTGAAACTATTTTGAACATAAAATCTTGCAAACTCTTACCTCCTAGATTCCCCCTTACCCCCCTCCCCAAATTATTCCAACCCTACCCCTTCTCACACCTGTTACTGTGTTCCCCTTTTACGACTAAAATGGATAAGGTGTGTCATTTATATATTACAGGCTTTGAAAAAAAAAAAAAAAAAAAAAAAAAATCTCGTCTAATGAAAAGTCATTTCTTTTTCAATCTTCTCTCTTCCCTTTTACAGTTTTTATGGTCGAGTTATATATTGCTTTTCTTAGTAGTTTTTCCCTGCCATGCTGTGTCACTGAGAAATGCAATTTATATCAATTATATATATATATATATATATATATATATATATATATATATATATATATATATATATATATATATATATATATATATATATATATATATATATATAGGGATGTGCCGAATATTCCGTTTATTCGGCCAATCTATCGAATATTCGGTATTCTTACCCGTCTTTCGGTGTCCGAATAGTTATGTATATAAACGGAAGGTTAGGAAAAAATTATATACGTTGCTGTATAATTAATTATATCATTAATTAAATTATTTAATTATATATTGTACAATTAATTTTCAGTTTTTATACTGCACTACTGTTAAGTTGGAGATAGGTTACATTAAGATATAGGTATTATTAAATATTAATTGATAATTGTTAATAATTAATTGGAGTGATTACTTAATTGATAATTAGATTTCTGTATTTCAAAAATATGAATTTATGGAAAATAAAATAAAAGCTCAAAATTTTTATTCTTTATCAATCCCTTCTCACTTTGGGATTCAGGAAACAAAATAAAAATTACATAATATATATAATATATAAATAATATATAATATAACATATAATATGATATAATATATATAATATATGAAATCATATATTTTAAGGTTATAATGACAATAGCAGTTTATTTTTATTGGATAGTCTATTCTGTGTAGCCTTACAAATATTTCTACCTGTACTGAATAGTTTTTTTACTTTTCACTGATGATGGTGGGGCTATAAAGAATTTTAATGTAAGCTTTCTTATATTCATAAATTATTTCCACTATATTTTCCACCAATTGAAGAGAGTGGTGGAGCTGTCCTCGCTGCACAAAATTGGTAAGCTTGTATATTTGTAAATTTACTGATGTAATATCATGTGACTTTTTCTTCTTTTTATGTTCAACTTTTCACTGCTGGAAGAATGTAGCATTCTTTTTGTTTCACTTGTATTGAGCATTCTGTGCCCGACGATTTGATGCAGCAGTTTCTTTTTAACAGTCCATTAAAGATATGAAAATTGGACCTTCAGCATCAATTCCTCCAGTACTGAACTTTCTTGCATTTATTTCCGTGTCCCAATGATCATGATTCTCACTGAATTATCCGATTCATGTTGAAAAGTTAGTTTGAATCTTGGATCTAAGAACGTCGTTTTATGCACAATGATCTATCACTTGAATACTTGTTTGATATTCTTTATTGATGACTTTAAGTTCCCCAATAAGTGTAATTAATCATTCTATTATAACTTGCTATTTAGCACTTTATTATAGACACATTTATTGCCAACATTGAGGGGATGACTTGATCCATTGTTTCTTCTCGTTTACTGCATATTTTAGTAATATTATCAAATGTTCCCAGTAAATGAAGTAGTTTTTCTACGTTTTACCACTCACTAGAAATCAGATAGTGTTTTGAGGCCATGTTCAACAGCGTATATGATCAATGGAACTTTCTGCTCAAGCATTCTTTTAAGCATATCATAAGAGCTGCTCCGGCGTGTAGAAACACCTCGAATTGACTTATGCTTTTTTTTTACACAACTCCACTTGTATCGTTAGCAATTTTTTAGCTGCCGTAGAAGAATAATTAAAATGAAAGGATATTCTTCTACAGACTGCAAGTACTTCAAATATCTTTCACTAACTTCTGCCATAATATAGAATATGAATGCATAGTTGCTACGTGTGAATAAAACATAGATTTGAAGATAAGCCACTTTTTTTTCCTTACAGCAAACAGCTACCATATTCGCTCCATTATTTCGCACCACTAAATAAATTTTATTTTTTTGGAATGGCTAAACTTTTTAGACCTTCTTGCAAAAATATTCAACAATATTTTGGCTTGTGTGAGATTCGGGAAAATGCATCACTCTGAGAACTGGTCTTTGCTGTTCAAAAGAATCTTTTATGCATTGTCCAGTTAAGAGTAAAAATGATATAATAAGCTGTATTAGCTCTCCATATATATCTGAGAAGTTATCAATTTATTACCTTAATGATTTTCAATTTGAGAAGAAATCAATTTATTACCTTAATGATTTTCAATTTGAGAAGAAATCAATTTATTACCTTAATGATTTTCAATTTGAGAAGAAATCAATTTATTACCTTAATGATTTTCAATTTGAGAAGAAATCAATTTATTACCTTAATGATTTTCAATTTGAGAAGAAGTCAATTTATTACCTTAATGATTTTCAATTTGAGAAGAAATCAATTTATTACCTTAATGATTTTCAATTTGAGAAGAAGTCAATTTATTACCTTAATGATTTTCAATTTGAGAAGAAGTCAATTTATTACCTTAATGATTTTCAATTTGAGAAGAAATCAATTTATTACCTTAATGATTTTCAATTTGAGAAGAAATCAATTTATTACCTTAATGATTTTCAATTTGAGAAGAAATCAATTTATTACCTTAATGATTTTCAATTTGAGAAGAAATCAATTTATTACCTTAATGATTTTCAATTTGAGAAGAAATCAATTTATTACCTTAATGATTTTCAATTTGAGAAGAAATCAATTTATTACCTTAATGATTTTCAATTTGAGAAGAAATCAATATGGGAGTTCAATGTCACTCTGAAAGGGTTACCATTTCTTTTGTATCAACCCTTGAAGAGTTAATACAGTGGTAATAAAAAGGAATAATTACTTCTTATCTTTATTTTTAAAATTAAGTAAATCGAATAGTAAATAATGGTATCAATGTTAAGAACAATTTAAAATGCAATCAATTCATTAGTTAACACAATAGGCCAGTTCACAGTAATTGATAAGATTGTGAGAGTTAACACTATAATTTCTATAATCAAAACACAACTCTCCGGTCTTTTAACGAGCCGAAGCTTAATGCGACTTCTCTTCTTGTAACTTGAAGTCTAAACTGCCCTTGCCTTCCCTCAAATGCCAGGCATTTCTCGGGCAGCATTTTGCAGCGACTCATTATCACAACAATAGTGCCATTCAGAAAAGAGTCGTTAAATGTTTTTCTTATATAATACAATCAATAGTTAAAATTTAATGTACGGATGCATATATCAAGTATGCATAGTTATTATAGTGAGGGCAGGGAACCCTGTCCTTACATATATATATGGACAAAGTTACTTAACGCCCACACGGATAATCGAACAAAAAGTATTCGTTTCCATGTTGTAAAGCGACGCAGTATACATCTTTCGCGAGAATATCGCTACTCCAATCGCTGGTAGACTCAGTCCAACTCATCTTATTAAAACCTTCCTGTGACTTTCTGTAAAAGAACATCGCGGGAATGTATTTACTACATTAGTTTTGGCAGCCAGTGCGCTTCAGCGTAGCATTAGATAGGTGAAAGAAAGACGATTTTTTTTTGGAAGGATAAGTATCAATTTAATTACCGTCTAACTCTAAGAATTTCATGCAGAACTAAGAAGCCCCCCCTTTTCCTCTCTTTTTTTTTTTTATTTATCTCATTTGGTTCTTATTATATAATATATATAATTTTTTATTTCAAAACCTTAGTTTTCTCTGGGTTCCAGCGTCCCTGTCGGTTATGTTATGAAAAATTCTTACATTTCTTTCAAATTTCTAACTGCCTCTTTCCCATGCTCAAATATAAACGGTTATCTTTTTTATCCGTAGCAGCCCTGAAAGCGATACCTCTCTGTCGTTCGCCTAATTAATACTGGTTGATTCTCTATTAAACTGGCTTGCCTTGTGAGATCTTTCGAACAAATATATTGATTTTTATATACAACCTGTGTTGCCAAGCTACGCATAAAGCCCTAATTTCTCCAATGGCCACTTTGACTACTGTGGCACTGAGTGCCTCCTTCTGCAATAAGCTTCCTGGCACTGATAGATTTTGGCCGAACATAAGCACCCTGCGAGTACCCCCTCGTCATTTAATTAGGGCTAATTCTCCAAACAGACCAATGTGCCGCAAGGCAAAATTTCAGGCATGTTTAAAACCTTCACTCGCTATCATTAATGCATACATTAGTGTCACATGCAGCTGATTTAATTTCTCTGCTTGGCCGTGAACGTTTGGTGAGTATGGCGTTGTGACAATCTTATCTATGCCGAGTAGGTTACATACGTCATAAATAACTTTGGCAGTGAAACGGCCTTTCCTCGATCCGAGATGAGTCTTTTTATTGAGCCACAAAACGGAAAAATTTCGCTCACTAACACATTTAACACCGAGTCGACCGTCGCCTGCCTAAGAGGGTAGGCGAAGGGATACTTACTAAATCTGTCGATAAAAACAAGCAGATAATTGAACCCCATACTATAGGGCAGCTTACACAAATCCACGTGAAGGGTGTCGAACTTTTCCGAGACTTCCTTAAATCTGCCGAATTCGAGATATCCCTCTAACGCTCTTGTTTCCCTGACAGACGTCCACAACTCTGTATAATATTTCTTTACTCACATGCTAAATCTAAAGCGAAATCCGCTCCTAGAACAGTCAAGGTCGTTACATCCCATGAGTGTATTTGTATTTTTCCTATGACATCATCCACCAGATTTTCCGGTACTAATATTCTAGCTGTGCCTGTGGAGATGTCAACCGCCAAGGACAGCTCCTCGCCCCGAATGGAGTAACTCTTTGTAACAGGTCTTCAAATCCACTAGTTTTCAGCCCCTTTATTAGTCCTTTAAACCATCAGTCTCACTGTCTATAGCTATCCTCTTTGAATTCTACACAACTCTGAATCTCTTCTCTTCATGCATCTCCATTTAACCCTTTTCTGTAGCTTATAGTATATAACAAAATCATCAAGTCATTATCATCGCAGCCGCTACATTAATCGCTATCATTTTAATACTATCATTATATATCACTATACTCACCATTATGATCATTCATTATCAATCGCCTTATTGATACTATTATTATACATTATTATTATTATAATTTGCTTTTATTAATTATTATTATATTTTGATTATTATTATTATTATTATTTATATATTATTATATTATTATTACCTTCGCTTTTATTATTATATTATTATTAATTATATTATTATTATTATTATTTTATTATTATTAATTAGTTATTAATATACTTTCATTAATAATTTAAGCTTTTATTATTATTAAATTATTATTCATTAATTATTTATTATTATTATTCATTATATTATTATTATAGGTTTCTTTTATATATTATTATTATTTATTATTATTATTGTATTTATTATTATTATTATTTATTATTATCTATTATTTGTTATTATTATATTATTATTTTATTATTATTATATCATTATGTATTAGTTATTATTATTATTATTATTTTTATTATTACGCGTTATTATTTTAATTATTTAATTATTTAATACCTGCCGTAAGTTTTGTTCTTTTAACGTTCGATGTTAAGGGCTAAACCCTTCCACAGATGGAATCTGAGAATTCATCCACAAATCTCCTCCTCGCAGTTGTACTCCGTTTCCATGCAATTTCTTTTGGCCACGCCCACTCCCCATTTTCTATATACAAGCTAATTGCAATTGCAAATCCCCAGCCTCTATAATCTTATCTCTTTCGTTAGCCAATTCTGTCAAAATTATCGCCAATTTATTTTTAGCCTTAGAGACCAATTTAAACTCAATGTAAAATTTGCAATGGCGTCAATAATTTATTTCCGAATATTATGAACCTTTTGGTAGCACTCTTTTCGTATAAGTCCGTGTTACACCCACTGTTGCTGGTACAAATACTGACTTTCCTATTTGCAATTAAGAAGCATATTTTGTGTAAAACTGTTTATTGACCGATATAAATTCCTTAAACCAACTGAGGTTAGTGCCACCTCCACCTAGTAAGTATGTACTCGTAAAGACTGAAAATCTTCGTCTGATTATTTTCTTCTTCCATACCGCGCTGGCTATAGCGTGAATCACCACCTCGTGTAAAGTAGTAACTCAGCTTTTTTTCATCGGGAACGAGCCAACAACGGTGGCACTCAACGCATCGCTCGCTTTCAGCTTCTTGAAATTCCCCGTCGGCTTTCTACTCCCCAGGAAATCTTCTATTGGAGGCGGGTCTTTCCCTTCAACATTTTTGTTAGGGGTTGCAACAATTGGGCCGCTCCGACTATGTTAATTCGGCAGAAGTTATATAGACCGAGAAATGCCTTAAGTTGTTTGATAGTTGTTGGCTTGCAACAATCACCACTGGCATCGATTTTTTCTCCTTAACTAGGCCTAATTCCCGTTGCTCGCTAAATTGACACCTAAGAAATATCTGTCTCTCCGACTGCAAGTACACATTTTTTCTGGGTTCATATAAATTTTCAAAATATACTTTACAGTCTCGTCTAAAATTCTCCAACTTGCAACATGTCTTGTCAAGGAGTCGACAACTGAGGCCAAAAAAACAATTAATATGTCATCTAAATAAACATAAACACATTCCTTAAATCTCCAAGCAAGATTGACATGAAGCGCTGAAAGGCACTAGATGAACACTTGTGTCCTTGTATTAAATAGTTAAAACTGTAGTTACCAAAAGACAAGTAATAGTGAACATACTTTCTTTGTTTCCTCGTCAACTGGCACGTTATAGTAAGCTTGCCTGAGATCGAGCTGAGTTAGAAACTTGCAATGTTGCAATTGCAATACAGATATTTCTTTAATATTAGGCAGAGTAAATGGTCAGAGGTTCTCTCTGTTAATAACCCTCAAACAACGACAAACGAACTCTGGCATCCGACTTTGGCAAGAACCTAGTTGGGAATCCCAATTGCTTCTCCCGCGAAATGACCTCGCGTCAATAATTTAGTTGAATTTTCCTCCTTGCTCTCTCAAAAGAGTGGAGCTATGCTCTACTCCCAATTGTATCGGCGAGCCGCTGACATTCACATGGTATGGGTAATTTGTGCCGCCAACTCGCACAAAATTTCTTCCTTCAAAGGACATTCTTCTCTCTCCCCCTTCGCCCCACGCAACCGTGCAATCTTCACTCCCCCTCCCAATAGTACTAACTTTACCCCTCCCCCCTCCCCTATAGCTTCGTCACTACCAAGTTGTGAAGGTGTAACAAAGTCATTTCCACAGCTGTCAAAATCAAGCCCGCCCCGTTTTCTCGGTATTGTGTACATATTAAATGCACCCTTGCAGTACGCTGTTCATTCTTTAAATTTAAATTAGGTGCTTCATAGGGATTTAAGAACAAGACTTGGTACTTCCTAATTAAATCATTAACTAATTCATATTCGCAAAGCGGTATATTTAAAGAGACAGCGGTTAGAGGGAAGATAGAATTTCGAACATGCTCAGAAAAATCGAAAGCCTCATTACTAAGAGAAATACTACGTTTCGTGCTAGGATCTAATAAATAATGGCATCTAAAGTCAATAATGAACCCGTGTTTTTTGAGAAAAGGCATGCCGAGGACGTTAAATTTAATATCTGTGGCGTAGGCAGGCACATTGTAAAGTCTATCTAACCCCAAATCAATTTTAATTACCCTTTTATTATAAATATTCATGCAGCCTCCATTTGCGGCTCTGGCAGTGCCAATAATGGCACCCCCTTTATCTAATTCAGACGCTACCACCAGGTCGAGGCAACTTCCGGTGTCTAGCAAATAAGATTCATTGTTAGTTTTATCCGAAATATAATACAATTTATCAAAAACTACATCTCTAACAGCTGCAACGATTTTAGTTGAGTTGCCAGAAACTCCCACTACAGTATTACCAGATAAGTCACATGCATTATTGTCTTAAATTAATGAACCCTCAATGCTTATCGGAAGGGAAGAGACTCCTTCATCTCCTAAAACTAATACAAATTCATTTCAGAAAGGGTATTGCCCCTTTTCTATTCTACAATCATTTTTTTTATTCTTTTTGTTAAAGCAATATTGGAGTAACAAGTCTGAGTCGCCTCTCTTCCCGCCTTCTCCCCAGTGATAGGAGTGGGGGAGCAGGTCGACTCCGTAGGGGGGAACAGCGACTCATTCACAAAGCTATTGTTTTCAATGTAATCATAAGAATTTACAAAACCGTCATTGCCATCACTATGGCTATCATTCCTAATTCTACAAGCATTATTATTATTATTGTCATATCCGTCATTGCACTCATCATGCACTCTGATTACAATGTAAGTTCGTAAGGACTCCTGTGGGGAGAGTACCTCAGGTGGGAGGAAGCGGACCCGCTAGATAGTCCCACTCTCGTCCATTGAAGTCCCACTCTCGTATCTTAAAAACTTCGATTTCAGATTGCATTTTAATTACCCCCTCTTGCCCTTGATTATTTTTACAAGTAAAATTTCTATTCTAAATCTATTAATATAATTACAATTCCCATCATAACCCAGAGAATTAATATCATTACAATTATTACAGAAATACCTATTACCTATTATGGCCATTAGGAATCTTAGCATCCATTATTATTATAAAATTTTATAAAGTCAACACGGCATCATTATCATAACATGTACTCGGCTATAGATTCATGGTTCATACGATGGTGGATTAATTATCTAATAAAATTGTCCCTGATCATAGTTACTGTAATTCTATATTATTAATGACGATCAATTTCCTCACCATTGGTTTGATTAATGCATTATACCATAATCGTCTTCTACCTATATGTTAAAATTAATTATTCTCCCGCCAAAATTAGACTATTCACACAAAGAGAGTTGCAAGGTAGAACAATTACAGAAGGTCTCTACTTTCAAACAGCGTATTCCCACATATACCCCCATCTGGCCGGGAGTCGCCTCACGGACCAGCCTTTCCATTTTTTGAAATGTTGAAGTTCGCTGCGGGGGAGAAGGGGTTGCCGGGGGTTGCGATATCAAGGGTACATTGGACAAATACGACCCTCACATTTAAAATGAATCGGTGCAAGAAATTTTTTATGAACCTTACAAAAAGACCTCGGTACTAGGCCAAGCTGCAACGTTGTTATATGCTGATTGGTTGAAGTTCCTCTTGAATCTTGATCATTGTTGGGGTGGGGGAATTCTTCGCATTCTGACACATCGTCTTAGCGAGTTCTATTACGCTTTTGGTGAGTGACCTCATCTCTTCAGCTGATTTTTCATGAGAGATTATTAACCGGCTTATTTCTCTCTCTTGTACTGAAGTCTCTCTGTTAGGTGGCTTGGTGACTTTATCTTCTGCTGGTCGTACGGCGTTTACAGGTTGCCATTCGTTTCTTCCCCCCCGCGGGGGATTGGCGAGCTCCGTTTTGGGAAAAAAAATTTGTTAAAAAATGTCGTGGCATATTTCAATTAATTCCTCAAAATCATGGTTCTTCTCTGTTGTTATGAGGGAGATCTGTAATTGCTTAGGCAATCGTAAGAGAAAGAGTTCTCCTAATAAAGTTTTGCCATCGTGTCGTTATTGGAATCGAAAGTGGATAATCGTACATTTCTTTATTCTACTTGCATAAATCGGATGGAGCTTCCGCTCCTCATTTCCTCGATTGAAGAGACTTCTTCTATCTGCTTCTTAGCGATGTGCATAGAGGTTTTTCTTATTACCTTTACTAGTTTAGCATAACCATCGCTTTTTAAGGGAAGTTTTCCAACGAAGTTGGTAATTTGCCTTGGTAATTGTTGTTGCCATAGCCTTACCTCTCTCCCCGGATGATGTTCATTAAGGTGAAACGATCATTGTCGTCTGCCGAATCCATTCTAGGGCATCAAATTCGTTGAAGGGGGAGAAGCATTCGAGGGGGAGATTCTTCTTTTCTTCTTCTCCTATAGAGAGTGGGAAAGGTGACTTTTCACCAGGTTTGCTGCTTCACTGCTCTTCTTGGATTCGCTTTCCGATCTGTTTTCGTTATTGTGATGCGTCAACTTCTCATTAACTCTTCGGTCGGGGGACTCTCTGGGGAGTGTGATGGGTCTGATGATGTGGACGAGTCCAACAATACTATGTTGTTCCTCTCGTTTGACCTCTGTGACTTGCTTTTTAGGACTTGGCATTCTTAACGGTTTTTTTTTTTTTTTTTTTTTTTTTTTTTTTTTTTTTTTTTTTTTTTTTTTTGTGTGTTTGTTTAGGGAAAAGTTTTTAAGCCTATTGGGATAGGGTTTCTTATTTCACTGTTTTTCCGGGGAATTTGAACTGTTTTTTTTTTTTTTTTTTTGTGTGTGTTTGTGTTTTGAATTGGCACTTTTTTTTCACTTCACTGTCTTAATTAGGCACTGTTTTAATTAATTCACTGTTTGACACTCTTCAGATCAGTTAGGTTGGGAGTTAATGTCACTCTTGAACGGGTACATTCCTGTTTGTATCGACCCTTGAAGAAGTAATACAGTGGTAAAAAACGGAATATTACTTCTATCTTTATTTTTAAAATTAAGTAAATCGAATAGGTAAATAATGGTATCAATGTTAAGACAAGTTAAAAATGCAATCAATTCATTAGTTAACACAATAGGCCGGTTCCACAGTCATTAATAAGATTGGTGAAAGTTTACTCAATAAATTCTATGTCTAAACACAATTTTCCGGTTCTTTTTAACGAGCCGAACTATGCGAACCTCTCTCTTGTACTTAAGTCTTCAACTGGCTCTTATTGCATCATACGCCAGCACTCCTTTGGACGCACGTTTCGCGCCTGTCCATTAATTTGAAAGTGCCCTCCACGAAAGTCGTAAATGTCTTTCTTAATATAATACACACAAATAGTTAAAATTATGGTACGGATGCATATATCAAAGTATCATAGGTTTTTATAGGAGGCAGGAACCCTGTCCTTTACATATATATATATATACTATAATAAAAAATTTATATAATACTATATAATATATATATATATATATATATATATATATATATATATATATATAAAGGTAATATATATATAACAGTATTAATTATAGAGTATTCTATATTATATTAAATTATATATATATATATATATCTATATATAATATAATATATATATATTATAATATATATATAGAGAGAGAGAGAAGAGAGAGAGAAGAGTATTGTTTGATGATATCTTTATATAATTTTAATATTTATCGCTAATAAAGAAACTTAACTTTAACATGTTAATGTTTTATATAATAATAAAATAATAATAATAATAATAATAATAATAATATATAACTAATAATATAATAATAAGTAATAATAATAATAATAATAATAATAATAATATTTTTTTTTCTGCATTTTTGTAACAAAAAAAAAGCCAATATCGCAAGGTCTTTCATTTTATTTATATTCAAGTTGTCCGAAAACGATTATAATGTGTTTTGTGGTTGTGAGTGCGTGCGTGCGTTCGCGCTCTATCGTTTCTGCTTTAGGAAATTAAGATAGTAAAGATGAGTTGAAAGCGAAGAGAGAGAGAGAGAGAGAGGAGAGAGAGAGAGAGAGAGAGAGAGAGAGAGAGAGAGGTAACGGTAGAAGAGAGCAGTGGTCCAAAATCTGTGATGCTCGTACCTTTAAGGAGGCGTGTGTCAGATGATCTTGACTCTTGAGGGTGTACGAAGAATTTTTAATCAGTCCTATTCATCATTCGTTTGCTCTCTCTCTCTCTCTCTTTTTCTCATATACTATATAGTATATATATTTAATATATTATATATATATATATATATATTATAATATAAAATATATAATATATATATATATATATATATATATATATATATTAATAAGTTTAATTTATGTTTAGGATATTTAATTCATTTAGCAAGAACATTTTGTTGTACTTGATTCAGTCTTATTGTATTACGCCTTTCTATTTGAGCGGATTTGTGGATCAACTTGAAAAATATTGGCCAAATTCTAAATCAGTCTGGTATAGGTTATCATAAAGATATTAAAATAATATGCAAGGTATCGAGTAGAACGAGAGAGAGAGAGAGAGAGAGAGAGAGAGAGAGAGAGAGAGAGAGAGAGAGAGAGAGAGAGAGAGAGAGAGAGAGCTTTAATTTGGAGTTTATAGCATGTGTTTTGACGCGATTTTGTAAAGCAAACAATGGTAGCTTGTTATATGTAATCAAATTTTTTGTTCATTATGTTATCTTAAAATATGTATTGCTTTTAGGTTATTCTTTAAGCCCTACTACACTTTTTGTAGAAAATAATAAATTTTTTTGCTCATGAAAGGGAGAGGAGGTTTAGTTAGAGATATTAATTTATTTTTGATCAGGTCTACAGGATGTCAGGTGTTTTTTTTTAGAGTGATTTAGCATTTAGACTTGGAGGAAGTGAAAATATTGTCTTTATAAATGAATTACAAATAAATGAATTTGGGAGGGGGGGGGGGTGGAGAAGGGGGGAAGAGCACCAGAATCGTCTTAGGTGGAATTAGAGGCAAAGGTTTGAGTGAAGGGAGTTAGGTTTAGCTGAAGGTAAAACGGCAAGTTGTTGTTCTTCGGAAGATACCTGAGGAAGGAAAGAGGAAGAAGCAAAATTAGATCTGCCTTTTTTTTTTTTTTTTTTTTTTTTTTTTTTTTTTTAAGTTTGAAACGGGAGGAAGAGGAACCAGAAAGATTATTGCATTTTATACTTGAAAAAAAAAAAAAAAACAGTTTTAAGTGTCACGGAAAATAGATTTTTTACGATTTCGGGATTAAATATAACTTTTGCAAGAGTTTGACTCGCCGACTCTCATGCGAGAGGACGCTGGTTCAGTCCTCCGCGTAGCAGTCTGAGTTTTATCTTCCTAGGGGCAAAAAGTAGAATTAGAAGACGACGGTAATTCCTGAAGGCGGCGTCCTTAACGGAATTGTTGAACGAAAAAAACAAGCCGAGTTTAAACCCAAGTTTTTTTTAGTTGTTGTTGAAGGGAAAGAATATGGATTGAACGAGTCTACGTACGGTAATGAGCTCTTTACACTCCAATGGACTCCCCCCCCCCCACGCACCAGGAAAGCAGTAATCATTCCTTGGAAAAATCAAAGAAGAGCGACCGCACGTCCGACCAGTTACCACCAGCACCAAGGCGCTAAAAACGTTTCCTGTAGAAGACTTGAAGGGATAAAAGAGGATGCGGAGAAAAGAAGGTGGTCGAATGATCCAAGAGATGGAAAGAGTGTAACATAGGTTAGGTTATAAAGAGAAGGATGGGAAGTTAAGAAAAGGTGTAGAATGCTGGGTTCATCTCGGAAGACGATCTAGGAAACGAGCGGGGGGACCTGTTGCAGTTGCTGGAGGTCATCTGGATAAAGAAAGATGGTAGGCAGGTTCACCAACTGTATCCTGAGAAATAGGATATAAAGTTATTGTCGGTGGTTCACCAAGAATGATGATTTTCAGGTGAAGAGAGAGAGAGTATGCTTTATATTCGAGT
>JABUQX010056170.1:22500-50000 GCA_015478945.1 Trachelipus rathkii | reverse complement strand
AAAAAGTTAAAATAAGTAAGCACTTGCAAATGAAATAAGTAGAGCAGTTTAAAAATCAAAAAAATCAAATTAGAGAAGCACTTTTACCAAATAATCAAGATGTGAGTTAAGAACTTAAAATAAAATAGCAAGCGCTTAACAAATAAATCATAAAATAATAATGTTACAGCATCTACAATGAAACTAGAGTAGTTATTTAAAAATAAACATCTTTATAGTTAAGCTTTTAGAAATGAATACTCAGAGTAAGCTACATTTGACAAATAAAAAAATGTGTAATAATAATAAGTGTAGTAACACTTACAAATATTTAGATGCAGTTCGAAAATACAAGCTATATAAGTAATAGTAATTATAAAATTAAAATAGATAAGCACTAGCGAATAGAATAGAAAGCTTGTCAGAGAAAACTACATATTAAGTAAGCTAAAAATATACAAGAAAGCTTCTCAACTGTTAACAAAGTTAAGCAATAGTTTAGAATTCATTAAAATAAAATGAAAGTAAACAAAATTAGATTGAAGTTTTAGTAACTAGTTAAAAATAAATAGTTAGCATTTACAAATATCATGGCTCTAAGCAATTTAAAAATAAAATAGATAAGCAGTTAAAATAAAATATAGTATAGTTTAAAAATAAAGTATTTTGAGCACTTAAACAATTAAAAAATAAAAGTAGCACTTTGCAAAATAAATGAGTCAAACTTTTGATGGACTTAAAGGAGTAATATGAATAAATTTATATTAACCTTTTCTTTTCAAATAGGTTTCATTTCTTTCAAATAAAAAAATTTAATAGATATCATGATTTTACCGTGTGAAACCGTTATTATAATAGCTGCGTAAGAGTAAAAAAAAAAAAAAGTTATTAAATTTATAATGAATGTAAAACTTTAAATAAAATAATTTAAAATTGCGAAAAGAGAAAACTTTGTATAATAAGAAAGAAAAAAAGTTTCGAAATTTGATTTTATAATAAAAAAAAAAAAAAAAAAAAAGTTTTTTAAAAGTCTGAACAAAGCTTATTTATTCTTGAGTGCTTCTCTCCAAAGGGTAAAATATTCAGAAAGTTAAGAATGATTTCGTCTTCCTTGAAATACTTGAAGACTAATGTGTAAGAAGGAGGACCTAGGTCTTACTTGAGGTTAATGTAACTTTTTTGAAAGACTTTCAGAACTCGTTCTTTGAAATTTTTATTATTATTTTTTTTTAATTAAAGAAGAATGCAGGAAGAATAAATTTATCAAATAAGTAAATATGAATATAAATATTATATTTATGGTTATAAATAGTTAAAACAAATTTAAAATAGGACTAAATATCATATTAAAAATAATAGTTAATAACAATCAAAAAAGGTTAAAAATAAATAATAACCATTTTAAATAAATAAAAACCATTTTATTTCTTATTTTATGGAAAAAGGAAAGTATTAATATGTGTGAATGCTAGTACGTGTATGAGCGTACGTTTGTATGTTTGTTTGTATGTGTGTGTGAGTGTGTATGGAATGGAGGGAGAATGAAATTCCAAGTAGAAAATCAATAAATTATATTGGACAATAATAATTTATCTTACACACGCTCTCGCAAGGTTATCGGCGATCGTGAAAGAATTACCCAAAGTCCAAAGCTGCACAATATATGTCAATAAAAATCCAAACTAAATCGATTATTTGTTCTATATTACCCTTTAATATATATATATAATACTCTAGTTCTCAGCTACTGCATAACGGTGATTAGTATATATATAATATACATAATAGTTCAATCTCATATTATATACTATTCTTGCCATAAATACTCTACGGTTTAATAATAGATGAGCTGGCGACATACATATCATTCACGTTACGGTGACATCCTTTTTCTTATCCTCTATATAGTATATACCTATATATAATTATAACAATAAAAAAACTTAGTGTATTACAAATACTAATACGCGTTTTTACTTACTTAATATTATCCAGGTCGGGCTTTACGGACAGGAGCACATTAGGAGACCGTGGCCATATCTCTTGTCAATACGAAACCATAAAAGGCAACTAATCGTGTGAATCAAAATATTTCAATTACTATTAATTTAACTCATTAATAATATAAAAGATACAAATTTTCAAGAACGCTAATGTTACATTAAGATCATTATTCTCTTGAGCGAATCATTATTTTCGCTAATAGGGATCATTGAGGACTGCGGTAGGAATTTTGAGTCTTGTGTCCTCCAAGAAAGGCCATAATTATAATTGCTTTCTCAAATACACTGGTTTGTCATGTGCAACGTAATCAAAAGAACTCCTCTCTTCTTATTTTGTCATTTTGAGGATTTATTCCTCACAAGCCCTCCTCTCTCCGAAATCCCAAATTTTTTTTTTTTAAAAAGAAAGTTAATAAACAAAACTTAATTGTTAAGTAATACCTATAAAACCCTGTGTCTACAGCTGATCCCAGCTCTTGCTAAAGGCTTAATAAGTACTATTCTCTTTCAAACTCTATACATATATATGGTAACTTGTAATATATAGTGTTAGTAGCGTATATAGACTATATATATAGTTCAGAGAATCTTCTTGTGATATAGTAGTTAATTTAGTGGACTGCTCTCGGTAATCTTTATATTTCAGCAGTCGAGAGAGAGAGAGATGGATTCATTCGTTCCGGCCTCTCGTCGTTGACGAGAGAAGAGAGGAGAGAGAGGAGATTATGGATGAGTGCGCGACGCAATGAGGAATATGAAAATTGGAGAGCGAGAGAGAGAACTGCTTTCTTCCTGAATTCTTGTCAAAGATGGGGAGCGTGAGAGAGCATATTTCTATCTCTCTCTAAGCTTTTACATGTATTTAAAGTTATTGTTAATGGTAATGTTAGTAGGACTGAATTTTGACATCTTTTAGATCTTATTACATCGTAAGTTCTCTGATGTTTAACCTACTTGATGCGCGAATTTTGCAAAGTGGAGAAGGAGGACAAAAATAATTGACCTTGATATCTTTCGGAATATATAATACAATTAGAACAGCTAATATGTAGAAAGAATCTACATTCTAGACATATTTACTCCTCTGCTAATCTTCTTAGTCCATACATTTAATTAAAATAAATCAATTAATTTCTTTTAAAAAAAATGTCTCACACAATATTACAACAAGAAATCATAAACACTTTCGCTACGAAAATGCAGGACACGGGGCTTTGACGGCAAAGTTTCTTCTGGTTTAAAAGTTTCTATCTTTAGGCAGGTGCTACAATCTATATTATCAAACTACTCTAAAAAAAGAAAAGACCCACGCGATTGATATAATTTCTCATCTAGTTCTCCTAAATTTATTCTAGTTTTGCTAATTTATTTTTTAGTGTGTTATACTTTCTTAATATATT
Organism: Trachelipus rathkii; assembly: GCA_015478945.1. Taxonomy (NCBI): domain Eukaryota; kingdom Metazoa; phylum Arthropoda; class Malacostraca; order Isopoda; family Trachelipodidae; genus Trachelipus; species Trachelipus rathkii. The sequence continues at coordinate 46,618 of JABUQX010056170.1, read as the reverse complement.
ACTAATTTACTACAAACAAATTATCCCATTTCGGCTGATCTAGCAATATCCGCATAGTTAACAATAGCACTATTTGAGTTATCCATTCCAACAGTTCTCTTTTTAGGCATTAACGACATTATTATATATAAACTTGGTCTCTTATGGGTAAACCTTAATGCGCTTTCCTCCCCCATTCAAATTCTCTAACGATTAATCTCGAATTTATAGTATATTGCGCATCTTTCATTACCTCCCATATTCCGCTGAAATACGATGCAATTCTACGAATCAAGTAAACATGTTCTATCCTTTAAGTTTTTTTTTTCTGCCTTAAAGTTAACGAGTGTTTTATCTACGATTCTATTCTAGCAGCGGAGTAAAATATATAGAGCTATAATCTTGTATATTTTACATTTACTCTATCACACGTGTTTACATTCTCTATTAGTGTATTGTCTTTAATATCTCCGTCAATTAAAACTTGATTTCTATGTTCTCTGAGTCATACTCTTGCAGAGGTTACGAGCCGTTTAGATTCTCATTTATTACTTAATTAATTATTTGTGGATTATTCTCCTCTCAATTAGCCAGATATGTATTGTTCACAGCCGATGCATTAACATTATTAAGCACAGTGCTTTGAACACAGAAGTATTGCACTCACAGTCATTTGCATGGTATTCTTTTTCAGCGCATGACCTATTTCACACAATACAAATAAAGTGAATCTTATCCCACTACCAAAAATTCTTATCAGACACTAATACGATGATTTCCATAATACATTTATAACTATCTCGGCTAAGCCACGAGTTTGTAGAGATTTCGCCTATTTCGGATTATTTAACTAATCTGTATGAGTATATATTGTAGGTTGGCTATTGCTATATAAACAAACTAGTAAGTGCACAGACACCCTCATAACTTAATATAAGGTAGGTATTAACTCAAATATTGATTATTAATGATTATAATCTTTCACAGTACTTAAATACTAATTAGATCATTATAAGTGATGCAATATCACTTACAAGAGCTAGGAAGCTATAAGTATACTATATATTAGCTACAGAATATTAAGCCAGTACTACCTTCATACTATACTTACTTAGTATATATAAAATATATATACTCTCGAAGTGCCTTTCCTATAGGTGATCTTACAGGTTCACGAGCCCGCCACTTGATAGAGTAACAAACTACTATAGATATATTATTAATTATAGCTATATATTAACATATATTATATATATATATATCTTTTCTAATTATTTACCTAATATTTAGAAATATCCCTAATAGCTTTCGGACCTAAATGAGTATATAGTATATAGTGCTTATATAATCTATTTAAGTCGTATGACTACTAGAAGTAGAGTACATTTACCATCAATAAGTGAAGTTATAAATACTAAGCATTCCCTACTCCCCATATGAAAAGAATATATAATGGCCAGTTTAGTATAGATCGAATCACAATATATATCTTAAAATAAAATCTAATTACTGATACCTTTTTGGACCCACGTTTTAAAGATAAATTTGTGGAATTGCGTGAGTCCATCTCTTAGGTTACCGGAAATGTAAAAAAAAAAAAAAAAAAAAAAAAAAAAAAAAAAAAAAAAAAAAAAAAAAAAGAAGACATATTATATAATCTATCCAAAAACCTGAGCAATAATCATACAGCGAAATATAAGGCATAATTTTTTGTAATCCCTATAGGATAGACAATTCACCATAGGAATGCCTTTATACGGCAGCTAACCTCAAGGGGGCTCCGACTGGCGCGACGGAGATCGTCACAACAGGGTGGAGAACGTTTCTCTCCACGCCACTCGCGGACTAGCGCGGGACGTTCTCGCGAGGAACCACCCGCGTACATAAACCATATCTAAGACCTAATGAGACGGCGATTTTCGACTCCGACTCCGGTCCGTGAGACCCTCCCGAAATACCGTCGGGTTATTAAGTCGCATAAACCTCCTTCGTTGTTCCGGGGAAGCCTGAGCGACGAGCGCACTACTCCCCATGGAGATGGCTCCGAGCTCCATCTGTAATACCCTTGGATCATATCTTATAGAGTGTGGTGATACAAAAGCTACAAACAACTCACTTCTATCGAAAATCATTAATATATATTATTACGATCAAGACTATTCTATTTAACGAGCGCCGAACACCCATCATCAAGGGTATCCATAAATACATAGCTCTAATTTTAATCTTTTTGATCATTTATAAGATAACACTAATTGATTTTACTCTATTTTTATTTTTTTTACATTTTCCTCTTATGAGTGAGTGTGCTCTTTACAGAGAGGCATTTCCACAAATGTATCCATTTTCGCCTGTAGCTATTGTAGTTTTTGAGATAATATAATTTTCTTTATTTTATTTTTTTTTTTTTTTTTTTTTACATTCTATAACCTATTTTTTCGTTATCTAGAATTCGATCTCCATGTTTGTAATTGACACTATGTAATTCCGTTATAACTGACAACTTTAGGTACCTCTCATTTTTAAGATATATATGACGGAGCATCATACTAAACGCTAGACCCACATAATATAAGTATATTACTTAATCTACCAATAGGCTTGATAACTATATAGGTAAACTAAGTTACGTAATATATAAACATTATAATAAGCTAGATGCTAAGTGTACTATTCAAATACTTATAGTAAGTACGTACAACACATTTATCAAGTATACTAAAATATCATACTATATATTATACTAATACTCAACTATACTATAAATACAACTAAACCCGTTATACCTTATAATATAAAGTATAGATAATAAGTTTTAAAAAAAGTATATAATACGTATATATGTTGATTCAATGCATGAAGTGTTGTTGTGTGTTGTGGGTGGGGTGGTGTTTGTGTGTAGGTGTGTGTGCTCTAGTAATGAGGTCGGTACCCATCAGAAACCCCAAACATGCCGTTAAGCACAGTCATCTTTTCTCATTCATTTCTTTTGTAACATTCATTATCATGATTCAAATTTTTTCTTTCTTGAGCGAAGCCACCACTCTTCCTGTAGACCTCACCTCCTGTCCTTATTATCGAAGTTCGGGCGTTTGATCGCTCTGAAACCAAATACTAACTACTCTATTGGTTTTTCTATCCTCACTTTTTATCCAAAGACTGATAATGTACTTACGTTGACAGCGACTCTTATCTATTCCCATAGTACTAAATTTGATTTATTTTGAATTTTCCGACAGGGCTTAGGGTTTTTTGCCAATTTATGACAAAACTCATTTTTTTTTATTTGTCTATTGATTATCTAAAAATTATGGGCTATCTAAGCTAGGGCTAAGTATCCTCTGATAATTTTTAGAAAACAAATATTGTATCCATAAGGGGAACAATGACCCAAGTCTCCTATTTGAGAGAGAATCGACTCTACCCAAAACTCCCGCGGAACACCTTCATGATGGGGCTCATTGGTTGAAAAAACGCTGCAATGAACATTTATTTTCCAATTAAAAATAATTAAAAGAATCCTGAAAGCTGCAAAATTAGTTATTCAAAAAATTCAGAAAAAAATTCATTGATGATAAAAGGTAAATAAAAACACGCTCGAAAATCGATATGGAATCATATTGTTGTCGCTCGGCAGCAATTTACAGAGTTTAATTTTTTATACTACTAACTATTTACAACCGTAAACATTTTGACTTTATTATATGATTAAATAAGCTAATACCATAATAGTATAATAATATTATATACTATATATATATATATATACTATATATATATATATTATATAATATATATAGTCTATTATATATATATTCATATATTAATAGTATATATATTATAATTTATATATAATATCATATATATATATACTATATGATATAGGGTTCCTTTGTGATATAAAAATATATATATATTCTGAATATATAGTATATTGGTATATATATAATATATATAACCTATATCATATAACATAATACTATAGTATATACTATATAACTAAGTATATATATTATCATACTTAATATATATACTCTTAAATATTAATATCATTTATATATTAGATAGGAGTGAGGCTAAGGAGTATCTGTTATTATAGTCTACTTAAGTATTTTTCAATTTGTATCATTATAATGGCAAGGGGTTAATGACTATAAAAGAATTAATAGAGGATGGTATATAATCATTATAGTACGGTATATATATATACTATAATTAGGATAATGCCTTTGCTGACATACTACATAGGTATCAAATGCTATATATATACTATATATGATATATTTTGTCGTATATTATGATATATATATAGTCATATATATATATATTACTATATTAAAAAGATGAAATGAGACAAATTAATATCTGATTTCTTTCGTATTTCTAATAAGGCAGAAAATGTCTCACTAGTTTTTCATGCTTTAGGCATTCGGTCCTTTCTTTCTTCTTTCTTTTTTATTAACATTTGACATTGTCTCCGAGGCAGCAATGGTTCCCCCCCCCCCCCCCCAACATTTTAGTGAAAAATTTCCCTTCTCGTTTCTTTTTCCTTTCTTTTTTTTTTGAAATCACGTTTGATTGAAAATATCTAATGCTACGATAGTGTTGGAGTGGTGGTTGGTAGAGGTTGAATCTTTGAATTTATTTGCTTATTTTTTTATTTTTTTATCAGTTTCATAATCAATTTAGGGTCGCGGTTCTTCCCTGCATGGAGTACGCGTATGACTTTCTTCTCTCTCTCTCTCTCTCTCTCTCTCTCTCTCCTCTCTCTTCTCTCTCTCTCTCTATCTTTCTTTCTATCTATCTATCTAGCTTAACCTAATATCTATCTATCTTATCTATCTATCCTATCTATCTGTCTTTAAATATCTATATCATATATCGTACCCTATATCTAAACTATCATGAGTCTATCTGATCATGTCTATCTATCTAGCTATCTATCTATGCGTGAATCTCTCTCTCTCTCTCTCTCTCTCCTCTCTCTCTCTCTCTCTCTCTCTCTCTCTCTCTCTCTCTCTCTCTCTCTCTCTCTCTCTCTCTCTCTTATTGATCAACCCCGTTATTCTTCCTGGAATGCATGTGTAAGTAACCCTTTTAAAAGAATAAAATATCCAGTGCATTAAACTCTTCAATCATCCACTCTTATTCTTTCTCTCTCTCTGGAAACTTTTTATTTCCATTCAAATGTTTTGTGGCAGGGTTGCATAGCCTAGAGTCATGGAGCCGGAGATATTTTTTTCCCTTTTTATTTTGTACCTTGCTAACAATGACTCGTAAAAGAATTCAGAGCCGGAAACTAAAGTTCGAACCCTCCCTCTTAATTATAAAATGTCTGAGTCGGAGCCTGGGATGGAGATAGAACCGGCGTAATAAAGTTACCTGTTCGGAACCTTTGATTTAGGGACTTAATATTATGGGTTTCTAAATTTTTTACTCTCCGGAATATTTTGAGGAGAATAATTTCGCAATATAGATATAGGGATGGACACGGAAGAAAGACGATACTATGTGGAAGGGCGAGTCACACAAGTTCTCATCAAAGAAGGAGCAGAGTAGTACCCATTTATAGAAATAATATAAGTAGTGATATAACACCACGAGAGATTAAAATAGATTATAGAGAATCAGTTAGGGTGGCTTAGTTGATAAAACTAAGAGCTTTAATTTCAACCATTCCACGAAGAGCTTTATAAGTGGAATTACCCATATATGTGTGACGGGGTGCGTACTCCGTACTTGCAAAGACGAAATCTATATACAAAAGAATTAAATGAGATGGTGTGCAGAAGCTCCAAATATGTTTCAGACCACCCAATTTTTTAGAAGTTTACTTGGTGAAAGTAAAGATTTGATCCCTCCACGAAAGATACTTGGAAAAAAAAGCTCCATTAAGAAGATAGGAAAGAATCATAGTAGAGATAATAAATATTATGCATTCAAAATTGCATGGAGTCTGAATTTTAAGGCATTGAAACCAATAATTCTACTCTCTTCCAATTAGAAACACCAAAATGATTAAAAGATAAGTGGGTTTATCCAAGGTCACCTTTATAGCATTCACTCTTTTTGTTTCTTGTTCAAAATAAGATGATTAATGTAAGATAGAATAATCAGCATAGGTGAGAGTAAGTGATTAACAGATGAAATGTCATTAAGAAATAGAAAAGATAGATCATAGATAGAAATGAACCTTAAAAAACACCATTAATGATAGATTAAAAGAATGTTTGGTGGTTTATAAAACAGTTGTTTTTAGTGTTTTAAGAGAGACAATAAAATTTGGTGATAATATACAGATTTCGGAATATATAAAGAAATTATTATAAATTTATTATAAATTTTATTATAAATCAAAGCCTTGAATCAGATTCTATCGGAAACTCTAGATAAGTCTAGCACAACATCAAAAGATTCACAGAAATGCTAAAAGGCAGAGTCAATGGTCAGACATGAGAAAGAAGATAAGTAGCCAGGCGGTTGAGGGATTTAACCCAAAATTATTTAAACTATCAAACTTTTTTGATGGCTTGAGCTTCTTATAATTAATTTATACGAATAATAAAACTAATAATCAAAGTAAATTGAGAGCATATGTATTAATAAAAATGATGAAAACATATTTTGTGGTTCGTGAAGATTTCTTAAGTTAAGCGGCCGTTAAAAGCACAAAAGATAATCTCTCGAGGGGCGGCAATATTATACGAAGGTTGGAATAAATAGTGACTTTCTGATTCGACAACGATGTGGAGGTGCAGCAGCATTTAAATAAAAGTTTTACAGGTTTTCAAGCTGTTTTAAATATTCAGTGGCATTGTATATTTATTACTTTTCCAATTCAAATCGAGTTCAATACATTAAAAACTTGATTGGCACAGTGAAAGCAAATAGGAACTGTTTTAGGTCAAAAAGGCGGACACTATTTTAATAGAAAAAAATAGCAAACATTTTCCCAGAGACAAAATAGGCAAAACTATCACGAATGTGGAAAACAAAGTGGGTGGAAAGTTACGATGAACTTTTAAGCTTTAGGGAAGTTCTTAAAGAAATTGTTGAAGCTTAAGAGGAGCTTGAGATGGATCAAGATATTGAACCTTCTTCAAAAACATTAAATCTTTTGAAACCTGTATCAGGAGCGAATTTACTACATTACAGTCTCTATCATTACTGACAGCAAAATGTGATGATATGTATTAGGAGTCATAGTATCGGTGTATCCGCATTTCTTGGTATCGGTATGCGTTAATATGCCCGATACTTACTTTTGGGTGAAAATATGAGAACTTTAGATTCAATAATAAATCTAGTTTGATATACATAGCTAGTACTAGTTATGTTTTGTTTTGTTTTGCCTCGATTCTTTTTAACTTTGTTTTAGTGTTTCTCCAACTAGGTTTATCGTACATTTACCTATTTGGATAGCCATTATTTAATTCATACAGATTTAGTCCACTTTTTAGTGATCATTAGATTTTTTTCTTTTGTACGAATTTCTGTGTTTGTGGGCGAGTGTTTTAAACTTTCTGATTATATATTTATATTTTACTGTTAAATAGGGTTTTAACGTTTTAAATTTCAGATTTTAATTATTATTTTCACCACTTCCATCCTCATTTTCCTTTATTTTGCGTTTGTCTGTGTGGGTTTTTGTTGTCGGCGATATAGCAATTTGCACAGGTGCTTTATGCTTTACACCCAGTGCTCTAAACCTATTTTTGCTCTTGTCTGAGACCCAGGTAGCTAGTCATTCTAACTCTTTAATTATATCCAACTATAAACTTATTTTATAAATTTCCGTTGAGGGTGATATGCCTATGTAGATAAACACTCCGAAACAGTCGAATCTCGAATCTAATAACTTCGAAGTCGTGTTAATCTTCTACTACTATTATCTTGTCTTTCTGCTACTGTTCTCCTAACCAGAAATTTTCATGCCTTTATTACCTCTACTTCTACAAACTTCATACTTCTCATCAAATCACTGAGTGTCCTTCATTTAGGGATTTCATGTAAAACACTAAGCGATGGTTTCTCATACTGATTTAGGTGGAGGAAGCCGTAATTCGTTTGAACGTCTGGAAACTAATTAAAGAACTACAACATTCCGGATGTCCCAACCAATCTTGACCATACCTAGTTTCACACTGTCCTTCTCTCTATAAATACACCACCTTCGCTCCTATCTATAAATCTGCTCCGATCGCCAGTACGGTTTTCGGCACTCGAGGTCTACTGCGATATACTTTCCTATTTAACGATTTATGGTTTTCCGCCCTACGGAAAGACTGTGTGGTGGCGCTTGACATATCAAAGCATTTGACCGTATGGCACGCGTCACGCTCTCCAGTTCCCTTCCTTTGTTTCCTTCTTCCCTTTGCATTTACTTATGTCTACTTTCTTTCAAATTGCTCACAATCGGTTGTTGTTGATGGGCGACTTCTTCTTTTTCTGTCAATAGTGTGTATCCTCAGGTCTGTATGTACCCCTACTTTCCTGCTTATTCATAATATCTTCTCACCTGCCAGGCTAACTCTAATCCACTCATATGCGACGACCGACCCATTCTTAAACTCATTCAATTCTGCTCCTCTTTTACTTTAGAGTTGCCTCTCGTCTTATCTTTCCGATTCATTCTCTCTGATCGGATAGAATACAAGGTGGTGCGTCTCAAAACCTTGTAAATTTAATTCTTAAAAACCAAACTTACAAATCCCCTCTCTAAGACACCAAACTTCCTATCTCTTTTCGCGGTTCTCTCTTCTCTCTGTGACAATAAAACATCCTTGGCCTAACATAAACAAAAAATTCTTTTGGAAACCTAGCATCACAACGGTTGCTGGGGTGGCCCAAGGAAACTGGAATTCTGTTAGACTAGAGACTTTTTCTGATTCGCAGTACTCCATATATACAATGGTTCATCCGACCCTTTTAGGAGTACTGGCTTTCATACTGGGGGCTTGTTTACGGGCTTTTGAAAGTGTTGTCAAAGACCAAAGCTTATAAACTGTCCTGTACTTTCTAGTTCATTGACCCTCTATCTTTGCGGGCGAGTTGGTGCTTATCTCTTTTTAGGTGCAGTAGCTGGCAGTTCGCTCGAGAGTCTTTTCCACTCGCGTTACACCACATTTACTCGCCCTCGTACCAAAGGGCTGTGTCGGAAAACTGAGTTTTGTGTTGAATATAGTAATCCAGGCTACTTTCGCTGTGCTGCTTCCTTCTTTCCTGTCACCTCGGTTTGTGGAATTCTCTTCCACCTTCTGTTCTTACTCAATTTAATCTCCATCCTTTGAAGCCTACGTCTGTGCTCATCTGCGCAATTGTGTGTACCAATTCTAAAAAAAATAAATAAAAAAGGTTCTAATAATTAAGCTAGCTGAAACCCCACGAAGAATGGCATCTCCGACGGTGAATCCACTTCTAGAATGCATTTTAAAATAGCATAACCGAGGAGCTTGCTCGTGACAAAAAAAAAGATTACAGAAGTGAAGTCCCTTGATCAGCAACCCCTTGAGCAACAGACTATAGTGACGATGTGGCATTTCAGCAATAAACCGTTAGCTTGAGATGAAAATTGATATTTAGACTTTGATAAGTTCATGCCAAATTGCATTGACATCTCATTACCTTCAAAGGAACACACCAAGGCACCCCATCGAAAAAACTGAAGAGACTTTCATCAAGGAAAGATAATTCAAATTGCAATCTGTGAAAGAGGAGTGAGGCACGAAAACATGGAGAGCTGCCTACAGAAAGACCTTTCATGGTGGCAGAAAATGGCCAATTTCCATTATTAAACTATCCAGTAGCTTGCAACAATAATATCACCCCTCCCTCATCGCGAGAAGCGGGTATTAGTGTAGGTGGGATTAACCAAAAGGAACTGAAAAGCTTATGTGAAGCTTATGTTTTTGCATCCACGCAATTTGGAATTTTGAATTAATATTGAATGATATTATACTTTTATCCTTAAAGAAGATCTTATTAGGATTGGATTTTAGTAATAGCGTTTTCTTTTTATCTTTTCAAAATGATTATTGAGGTCTTCTTTCATTATTTATTCGTATATCATAACAGAAGAGCATGAAACACTTTAGCAGTAAAGACGCTTGTAAATTGTATCATGTTAAAACATAAAGCTAGTAGATAAACTTTGTTAATACTTACTGGGAAAATACAATGGAAATTTGTTTTTTTTTGAATAATCAATTAAGAATTTAATTTAGATTTTTTATATTTGCATTATATTTATTTCATTTTTAAAGATTATTTTATTTATAAAAAGTATCTGACAAAACCAAATATGAAATAAGTGACTAAGTATTTTGTACAGGGAATCCAATCCTGAGTTGCCTAGCAGTAAACAAACGTTCTATCTTATTACTATATAAGTAAAGTAGTCTGTATCGCACCTAAAAAAATAGAAGTATCGGATCGAGCCTCTTTTTCTGGTATGAGTAACATCCCTAAATATATAATAATATATATTATATATATTATATATATATATATATTAATAATATAAATATATTATATATATATATATTATATATATATAATAAATATATATAATATATATATATATTAATAAATTATATAGTATTAATATATATATATATATATATTTAGCATAGCTGCGGTAATATATATATATATATATATATATATATATATATATATATACTATATATATTATATATCAATATAGTATATATAATATATATATATATAATAATATATATATATATATATATCCCCGCAGCGGGATTTATTCTTATTATGGTTTATATCTCTTGGATTACAAATCCTAGAACATGATAATGATAAGGATAAGAATCAATAATAGGGGGACTTCGTGCATAACTCCGGCCCCAGCACTAGCATGTGCATTTGTTTTGCATTTGTCACATAAGTAATCTTTCTTCTTCATCCTTTCTCCTCATTTTTCATATTAATTTCCTGTTTTTTTGGTCCATTTCCTCCACCACAGTTTCTATCTCACTCTCTCTTTTTTTTTAATTTTTGATAGTTAACGTCGATGACACCTTTCCTTATGGGAGGGGCAGCTGGCGTCATCTGTGCTGAAGTGGTGTGAACCGACTCACCCGTTCGTGGTTCGGTGCACACGACCTAGCACTAGGTTTGGATCTTATTCTCTGACCCCTCTGTATCCATGGATGTTAACTCAACCCCAACCAAAATGTTATTTCAACCAACCAACCAACCAACCCAACCCAATATTATTAACCCAACGGATCCCAATATCGCCACTCCAATATCTTCTCTCAAAATTATCTACACTTTTCCTGTAACACCTTCCTCTCCCTTTTCCATGGAAACAGCCCTATATTCTCCACACTTTTCTGAATCGGCTTGCTTGGCAGAATACTGAATTATCGCTCCCATTCTCAACCATCTAGCACACTGTTGCTCTTTCCAGCGAGCAAACCAAGTCCACATAATATGAACATTGGATTGAACTCCTTCTTACTTTCCGCATTCATAGCGAATTCCCTCACCAAATACCACAGAAATTCTCCCTCCCCCAAAACTTGTTGTACAACCAAAATCTCTTGTTCTCAACTATTCCTTTACCTCCAAGATATATTTCTCATCCTCGCCGAAACCACATCTCAGCCTTTCTTCCTCATCTGTATCCACCGTCCAATATTATCCCACATAGAGACAATTTTCTCAAAAAGACTATCCTATAATAACATTCATTGTCCCCTTCCTTCAATGGAATTGTCGTGGATACTACTGTAATTTTGAAGAACTTGTTCAACAAAGTACCTATGTACACCAAAGTGCATATGTTTGCAAGAAATTCAACTATGTTATCGCGATTTTTAGCAACCGTCGGACTGCAAATCGCCGCTAACTTCTATTGAAAGAGGTGACAATGATAGAGGAGGCGCAAGAATTCTCATTCATAAGCCTATCCCCTATTCTCCAATCACTCTTCGAACTAGACTTTATGCAGTGGCAGCACGTATCCATTTGTCCTTCGATCTCACTGTTTTTTCGATCTACTTAACTTCCAGTAGTGAGTTTACTAAGACTGACTTATCCGATCTTTTTAAGCAGCTCCCCACTCCGGTTGTTATACTGGGAGACTTCAATCTTCATTACCCATTATGGGGCGACTCTGTCACCTCGTCTAAGATCCTTGTTGATCTCTCTTTTCCTGAAATGTCTTAACACAGGACACCATACATATGAACGTTTAGAGACACACTTCTTCCTGTATACATATTTCATTTTGCTCCCATTCTCTTATGGATCGCTTCACCTGGTCCCGCTTTGATTACAATACGGCAGTGACCATTACCCAATAGCCTTAAATACACCTGCACCGAGCACATTGTTAAAACCCGATTCCAGCTGGCGTTATGACCGAGCGGTGTGGGCACCTTTTCATCAGGCTACAGCTATCCCACTTTCCCTTTCAATAAGCGGTTTCTGACTGTTGATGCCCTTAACTTTTTCCAGCAAGCTATCGTCACAACAGCGTAAGCTTGTCTCCCGCGATCTTCCACAGCAAGTAGGCGTCCGGCAACCCCTTGGTGATCCCAAGAGTATGCACAAGCTAACCGGGAAAAGGAAAAACTCTACAGGCAATAAAAAGGACCCTCACCACCTCAAACATCATTATATTTAATGCAGCTTCGGCGAGATCTCGTCGAATCAATCGCCAAACACGTAAATAATACTTTCGAACTTATACTTCGATTGCCAACTCCACAACTCCCATTTCTTTCGTGTGGAAAGTTGCACAGAAAATGTCTTGCCCCTACAACAATTCTTCATCCACAGTGCTGTTACGGGCCTGGTATAACTGATACGATCTCTGCTCCAGCAGCTGTTGCAGACGCATTAGGTTATAGTTTTGCTAGCCACTCGAGCTTTTTCGCTATCCTGAAACCTTTCAAATATTGAGAATTAACACTGCACCGCCAAACTTTTCAACAGCAAAAGGGGAAGTTAATACCTATAACCGTATATTTAAACTTGCAGAGTATCAAACTGCACTGGCGAATAGCAAAGACGGTGCCCTTGGCTCAGACATGATTTCGTACATAATGCTCCAACATATTCACTACTCTGCATCAGCGTTTTTGCTGGATCTGTAAAAAAGAATCTGGATCGAATCTTCTTTTCCATCTATTTGAACTACAGCTTTTGTAATCCCTATTCAAAAACCTGGGAAAGATCCGAAGTTGGCGGACAACCAAAGACCAATTTCACTGACCTGTCATTCTTGCAAATTAATGGAGAAAATGGTTTCAGGCCGCCGCCTTCCTGTTCTAGTGAGTCGCCAGGTTTTTTTTTTATAAACTTCCAGTTTCGTTTCCGCAAAAAATCGTTCGACCGCGGTTCCCTTGTTAAAACTGAGCTATGAAGTTCGGGAAGCCTTCTCAACTGGTGGGATGGTTCTTGGGGTCTTTTTTTTTTTAACCTTGAAAAAGTCTGACGTGGAAAACTGGGGTTCTCCTTAAACTAGACTCGTTTGGTTTCCGAGGACAGCTCCCTCTCTCATTATTAAATGCCTTTTGTCAGTTAGACAGATCTTCTGTTCGATCGCGACACTTTACTCTGGATGAAGGTGTTCGGCAGGCAGTGTTCTAAGTGTATTATTATATGCTATTGGGTTCAATGATATCGTCACTACTATCTCAGCGACAGTAAATTTTTCTCTCTTTTTATGACCTAGCGCTATACATTACTGGTGCCAGGCTACTTGAAAGCCAACTCCAACTAGCTATTGAAAATATTTCTGTGGGGTAACTCCCATGTCCTCAATTTCTCACTCGCCAAAACTTGTGCAGTACTATTTTGAAAAAAGAGGAGTCGAAGAACCTGGTACCTCCCTCCCGCGAGCCTAACCTTATACGGTTCACCCATTCCTGTAACTTTACAAGTCAAATTTCTAGGACTCGATCAATCTAGACGGCCACTTGAAATATGCACCGAACATTAAACACCTGAAAACGACTTTTCCTAGTGGGCTTGATCTATTGCATCATCTCACCTTAAAATCCTGGGACAGTGATCAGAAGTCCCTTTCAAATCTCCACATCACGATAATCCTATCGTAGTTGAACTTTGGCTGCATAGTATATGGGTCAGGCCTCCCCAATAATGCCACACCTTTTAAATCCCATTCAAAATGAGACAATCTATATCTCCACAGGAGCCTTCCAATCGTCCCTCAGCTGGGCCTCAAAGTTGAATCCCATGTGATGTTGCTCTCTCTGCGAAGGGAATATATTGTGCACAAGCTATCTTTGTTCTTAAACCCCAATATCATCTGCACTGACAGATTCTGCAAGAGACACCTCAGAATCCTCCTTACTGGCCATTTGTAGCATTCTTAACTTTCTCAACATCCCTTTGCAAAACGTGCTGCCTTTCTCTTACAATGAAGGGGATACAGATCTTGACCTCTCTCCAAATTCTGCCACCCAGCCGCCTTGTTAATGAAATCATTCTTGTATCACTGAAATTTACAGGGGATGGTGTGGGCGCATCTATCACCTTTCCCAACCACAACTTCTCCCGTAAACTACCCCCCCCCCCACATGATTCAATTTTTACTGCAGATTTAATGACCATAATGACTGCCCTTTTTCAAATTTTATTCCTTAACCTAGACATATTTTGTCATTTATTAGGATTCACTCAGTGACCTACAGCCACTAAAAGCTCCCAACTCTAAAAATTCAATGGTACAGCAACTTCACCAGCTGCTGCACTCTAGCAAGAAACAAATTACACTCTGTTGTACCCCTCTCCCTACTAGGTGACTAGGAACCTGGTGTTTACTTTCTGTAGCTGTTCTAGGTAATTCACGGATGCCATTTGACAAGGTCACCTTTCATCAACTGATTATTATGTTGCTCTCCAACAAGGCTTTCGGTCTTACTGACAGGAGTGTTGGGCGAGTGAGTGGCAAAACTTAGAAATATAGTCAGACATTGATGAGTGGTCTTCCTTTCACTAACAAAAACGCTTGCAGGAGGTATCCTCACACGCCTCCTCATTTGACCACACCAATATACACTCCCCCAGCCACTACATGTACGGACTTCCCCTGCTCATAGTGCAAGATGTTTTGGGCCGTAGCTATACCCGAATCGTTCACCATATCTTTATATGTGTCCCAAACCCCTCGACGTTTTCTATCGTCCGTCATTTGTCCCTACCTATGGCTTCCATAACACCTTCTCCAAAGGTTATCTCATAACCTTATTCTCGATATCCTCCACCTTTTAACAGTAACTCCTTTCTCATCATCTTCCGAGAAACTGAAATATTCTTTTATAACTGATTTTGTGTATGGTAATGATTAGACCATTTATAATGTAGGGACATCTTTTTATTTATTTTGACTGAATATTCATTTCGCCATCCAAATTTTCTTCTTGACATTTAAAATATGCACAAGTCCAGGATCCACTCGAGTGGAGTCTGATTTATTTATCTACATCTCACACTTGTTGGTCGATTCTACTGTTGGCGTGTGGGTCCTGTACATTAACTAAAACACTTTACATATAGGATATATATATATATATATATTATATATATATATATATCTATATATATAGTTATAATATTATATTATATTATAGTATATAATATATTATAATATATATATATATAATCACTACAGCCCTTTAATGATTATCGTATCAAAAACTTTGGAAGAAAGTTCTAAACTTTATGAAAACGTTTTTGGCATGCAAGAGAGACTCATGAATATAAGGATATGTTGTCAAAAACCAATTGAAGATTTCCTGGACTCTTGCCAAATTTGTGGGAGCTCTAATGAAGAAGAATTTCTAAGTCCTCTTTCGTGCAAAAACAAAATGGTAAGATAGTGAATGAAAAAAATTAAATTTCGTTCTTAAATAGTTGGATTATTATATTTTTATTGAATTTATTGAAGATATGTGGTCCTTTTCTCTAATATCAATATTTTCAGTTTTTATCAAACTATTTCTAAGCGTCATTTTTTTTTTTTTTACATTGACTTAAAAGTTGTTGCCGAATTTCAGGGTGATACAGCTTTAACTTGTGCAATGAAAATGGAGCATTCAGAAATGATTATAAATTATCTATTATCCGGAATATCAAGAAACGAAAATGACGTTAGAAAAGTATTTGATAAAGAAAGTGTCGATTTTTTTCAAGAACAAGTTCGCTATTACCCTTCTTTATTAAGGTAGGGTGAAATACAGTACTACATGACTTTTGTTTAGTATAAGTACGGAGGCAATAATATCCTGAATGATCATTTTTATTACGCCATGTAACCATCAGTAGTTTATAGATAATTATTTTTAATTGGATAAAAAAATTAAACTTACTCTGCACCTAATGATACCGGTCGTTGTGTTAAGTGATTGCAAAATGATGAAAGTAATTTTTCAATCGTTTTGAAATCAGACTAAAGAAATAAGAGTTGAAAAGGTAAAGTCATCAATAGACCGTATGAAAAAGCAATACTGAAGATCAAGAGCCAAAAAAAAATTATCAACTGATTCAACTTTAACGATATGCTGAATTTTTTTGACATCAAGCAGTTACTAAGAAAAAAAAACTGAAAACAAAAATAAAGTTGATTAAAAAATCTTTAATTTAAGTAAAAAAAATCTCTAGCATGATTATTTTGCTGTAGTGGAATCAATACTATAGATGAACTGGTGAAAATGTGAAATCTCCTCTATAGCGGCTATCTTATTATATACTCATCGAACACGGTATTATAGGGATAGAAATCTTCCCGAAGACTAAGCGAATAATCTATAAAATGTGCAAGTGATGCAAGCACATCTTTTTATGTGAATGAGTAATTTATTGTCAATAAAATTTAAAATTCATAATTTATCTTTGATTCATAACGGTCATGGGTAACCTATGTTTTTCTGCAAATTTTGCATTTAATAACGATTGATGGAAGCATAACAAACGATAAATTTAATACCTAATTATTTTTTTAGTAAATAACGTCTCATTTTATAATCAAAACCAAGTGAATTATAGCTTGAAAAAGGGTTGTCATGTCTGATATATATGTATTTCATGCATATATAAACCTACATGCAAAATAAGAAACTCGAGTTTTATATTATTTATTATGTATAATAAACTTTTACAACCAGTTGAACAATATTTAAAATATAAATAAAGATAATAAACAATTCAATCTAATTATTAAGTTATTATAAAATTTAAATGACAGCATAGAAGACAAATATATCCAAAACAGGAAACTAAAAGAAGATATTAAAGTAGTAGCAGCACTAATTACTTAATGCAAAAGGTCGAAGGAAAAACTTTGCTATTAATAAAGGAAAGTTAAGTAAATATGATTAAGTACGAAAAAATATATATATGTATATAATATATATCTGTAAACTTGAATTAACACTAATAATACTCTGAAATCCCTAAAGTTAAATGCAACTTAGGCAAGTACCATACTATCTAATATTAAAAGATTATCTATTGTCCACAAATAATACAACAAAGACTAATATAATAAACCCCCAACCTCATTATTCAGTATTCTTTAAATAACTAGAATAAAAAATATATCTAATCCATCTAATGGAAAATAAAATAAATTCACAAATTATTATAAAAATCATTTTTGATATCTGAAATATTCAAATATTTAAAAAAAAATAATAATAATAATAATGAAACAATGCATTGTCATTCGGAATTTCTCATCCTATGTTTTCATATTTTCTCAACCACTACATTATAAATATCATTAGTCTTAATTCAATTAACTTTTCAACCTTTTGAGCATTAAAAAAAAAATAAAAAAAATTATTTCCTAATAAATCACCAAACAGAATGAAAATATATTAATAATTTATTCAAACAATACTTGAATAAGAAACACGTTAAAATTCACTGAATATGCCTTCAAATGATGACACAGTCGAGTTCTTAGAACCCTCGTTACTCTTACCACTATTAATGATTATTAAAAAATTGACAGGTTTCTATCAAATATATTAAGTCCTTTTGTTGTTAATTTAAATGAGCATTTTTAAAACTAAATTTTACTTATATAACTATTTGTATACAATTACATTGCAGCTTTAGGCTTTATCGACCTCATTTTAACATTAGGTTTAGCTCCTCAAACTACCTGCTAGTGTTCCATAAAGTTCAGCTATAGTAATGTCAAACTCGCTTTATAAAGCAAATAAAAAAAAACTTTTATCATGTAACTTTAGCTTTATCATTACCAGACACTTCCACATAGACGGGACCCACAAAAAATTAAGATCCTACAAGAGGGAAAATATCGAAACATTCTGTATTTACGAACAAGATATCAGAAATTTATTGTATAGTGCGGATTTACAATGACCTCTGTATTGAAATAAAAATAAAAAAAACAAAAGACGGCAAATTAGTGAACAACTAAAAGAGAGGCAAAAAATAGGTTTCAGCAACAGAGTTCTAAAGTTCAACGCTGCAGATGCTACCATTTTTTGTTGTTGTTCTTACACCTGCATGCGCAGACATGTTAAAGACTACGAATAAAATGAGAGGATTGACATAAATGTAATGATAAGGTCAAACCCATATTTTTATGGTTAGAAGAATAGGGAAAGTAAGATATTTCGTCATATAACATCTGGACACTCACTTAATTTACATCGGGCATAGTTCTACAATTTTCACTATATACAGATATGACTTAAGAACTGGTAAGAAATGAAAACTACTTCTTCAGAAGTAGGAAGGATAATTCTGAATATTCTTCTTCTTCTTCATCTTCCTCTTTTCCCCAAGACTGGGGGTAAGGTGCGATATGGATAAAAGCATAGCCCGATATAGTATGGGATTTCTCTGGTCCCACATTTGGCCGCATGGGAGTGGACTAAGTCCATACTCTGGACAGGACATCTTATTGCGGAAATGCGTTGCTTTTGATGGCAATGCTGACGCACACCGCAGCTCTTCTACACTCGACCTCACTCTGTCTTCAGGAGAAGGAAAGTATAGTCACAAGAATCAATCATGCGGATGATCCTCCGTGGTTGCATAATTTAACATTTCGAAATAAGATATTTAGAAGAATTTATTAATATCTCCCATCCTTTGACCTAGCGAGGCAGTTCTGGTTGTGAAATCGACCTTTTTGTTTCATCTATCTGACGATAGATTCTCAACCTCCTCATACTGCTTTAGAGAGAAGCGGGAGGTAACTGGATTTTCAGCCTGCCATCTTCCAAACATGTCTCATAAGGAGACACCTCGAATTTACGGTCAATCCTTCTATATTTAGGGCAGAGATTTAATTTTTTCCCCTCCCCTTTCTCCATAGATGATTATTTTTACCGTAATGCTCCAATATTAGATTAAACGGAAGGAATTATTAACTATGGATCATTAGTATTTTGAGCTCAACGAAGAAAGCAGTTTGAGAGTTTGTACACGCATTATGCTTCATGTGGAGACTTAGCAAGCCCGCCAGAGCTTCTCAAAGCAAATGAGTCCAACAACTCCTTGAGCTCATAATAGATGCTCATCACTTCAGAACAGGAATTATACACCGAACTATGTTTCAGATTTCTCCTAAAAATAGCGCAGAACATTTTTATGAATCAGAAATCGAAGTAATACATGATTCTACTCATGTATAAGTTACAGGTTCTTTTTAATATTTCAGATAAGCGACTTCCGGAAATTAGGAGTCGACATAGTGTGTAAAATGCTCAATATTCTTTTAAGCGCATTACCTTGTAACATTATGAGACTGTTCAATACTGTCACTTTATGCCCCAGCGCTAAGACAGTATCTTTTCTAGCCCATAGGGACATATTTGAGAGGACAGAGGCTACGCGCATCCGTGAACCAAGAAACTGCCCGCGTCCCCACTTACACCCTGAACTCTCGACACTTCATGCTAGGAATTTTATAACTTCCTGTTTCTATGCATGGAATATTTATTTGTATTAGATCATCTGACATTCTCTTTGACGTGAATTCTTCATTCAAAGCGGCTCTGCGTGAGCTGCAGGAGGCGCAGACGCGAGGAAGAAGTGAGGAGAAACTAAAACGCTCGGGTGTCTAATATCGTGACCAGATAAATTTTTCATTCTGCGGTATTTCATAAATTATGTATACCGCTCTTACTAAATTCTCTCTCCGTCCAAAAATTGACTCGATTCATACTTGAAGATGGACGACTTATATTGTGTGTGATGACTCTTCGATCGTTAAATCGCTATGCAAAGGTTTTTTTAACTTTCATCCAATCTTGATCTCAATTTCCAGTTTAGACGGAAACGGATATTGATCTGTGCCTGGCTCCTTTCAGTGGCACAAAGATCGAGAAGATTTTTGAGAAAGGGAGCGTCGACATCTTTTCATACAGGATCTGCAGCTCTCTTATAATAGGGAACGTTTTGACTTAACCTATTTCGTGAGGTCGACTAGAGTCTCGTGAGAGAGAGTGTTGTATCGTCCTCCCTCCCAAGAATTTTTACCACTACACTCGTCCTCGCAGACTCAAGACATCTGAGTTGATCTGAGTGATTCATCTTCTCGAAAAGAGGACATTTTTTTAACATGATAATACTTTAAAACATATAAAATCTTAAAAAGAAAAAGTATACTGAGTCAAAAAAAAAAAAAAATATACAGTGTTTAAAAAAATAAACATAATTTATAATTTTATAAGAGAGGAAAGTCAAAGTAAATTTTGTTTATCACATTACTTATATTAACAAACTACAATGATTTTCTTTAAGACAAATAAATACCAAAATACCAAAATTATGCCATATAAGACGATCTAAAATTGCCACAAAATAATTAATATATTTTTTATAACCAAAATATAAAAACAAAAAATAATATTAAAATAAAATATTTGTAATAACACAAATTCTTTTCATTCTTCGATTATTTGATAAACAATCCAGATTTATTATTTCTATTTATTTCTGAAGAGTACTAGTTAACTATATAAAACAATATATACTAACAAAAATTAATATACAAGTAGTATACGCGATTCTTCTTCGCTAAACTGACTCATAAGCATAGACTAAATATAGAGCGTCGAATCAATATCCTTATACCTCATAATCTACCCTCTTAACCTACATACCCTTCATAATTATACACGTATACCATATATTTCCAATCTTTACTTAAATGGTCTTACCTGCAGCGCAATCAATTTTTCATCTCGATGCCCAACTTTCAAGACAGCTCGCCACAAACTTCCCTGCTCAGAACCTCTACTGTAATCGTGCTCGTGCCCAGCTTAACACAAATACTACACGATCATCGTATTGTTTTCTATCGATAACACAAGAATTTTTTAAGTGTAGAATTATTTTTCCTCTTCTCAGGTATTCCAAATCATTTACTCTTTGCTTCACACCACACAACTATAGATAAATGAAGTTACGAAAAATTTCCACGTAGGAAATTTATACTTTAAACGCCAGTATTTTACCGACTACGAAAACTAAATTTAAAAACTTTAAACCGCCAGTTAGTTTACTGACTACAGAAATACTAAACTTTAAACTTTTTAAACGTCTGTAGTTTACTGACTACGAAATACTAAATTTTAGCTAGACAGAAAAACAACTTTTAAATACCAAACTTCTTCTCTAGACCTAGATATAATTGTTACATCATCTCATTTTAAATTGAATAGAGTTTCTCAGGCATTACGCTCGATCATCCTTACAGAAAGCTCAGATTCCAGAACTTGCTACGAAGTTTCTAAACAGAATTTCGGAATATTCTGGCCCCTGGCAAGATAATAAATAGTTTATATTCATTGTGCACTCGCACAGTCAGAAGCATTAAAGAGATAGAGTATACTCTTTACAAAGCCTTACGTCTTCACCTACTGTACAAACTAGTAGCTAAATCACGTCGAGAGTAATACACTTGACGCCTGCTAATTTTGACTTGGCGAATCAAACCCACCTTTTCTCAAGCTTCACACGAAGTAAGTTCGACTCCCTGTCTAAAGCTCTTTTCACAGAATCGTTAATTGCGAAATCCAACATAAAAACACGATCTTCGAAAAAGTCCTCGTATATCCTACTTCGAATAGTTTACCAGTAATTCAGCACTGGAAGCTTAACATGTGTCTAATGGTGTTTAGCCAGGCCTTGAAAGCCTTTGACAACGTATTAGATTTTTAAAGAGTAACTTAGATCAGTCACGAATAATAATTGCTCGAATAGAAATCTTCAATCTAGTTCCGAAAAATCCACGGCTCTGCTAACTATTTGGTATTTGGCTAACGTCAGAGGTTTTCCAAGAAATAACCTCTTTTTCTGACAACTCTTGACCATAATTTTTATTTTTTAAAAGTACTTTTTATTCATATATTTATTTTTTAATTATAATAATATATATTATTTAAATTAGATTTATAAACAGTTTCTGTTCTCACTAAAATTTATATAGGGAGATTTCATTACTTTATTCTAATATTTAATTTATAAATATAAAACTAGGTATACCCACATCATTATAATA
Source organism: Trachelipus rathkii (assembly GCA_015478945.1). Classification (NCBI taxonomy): domain Eukaryota; kingdom Metazoa; phylum Arthropoda; class Malacostraca; order Isopoda; family Trachelipodidae; genus Trachelipus; species Trachelipus rathkii. The sequence goes on along the minus strand of JABUQX010056170.1, from coordinate 24,090 downwards.
TGGATATTAAATAGCCGTCATACATACTATACCGATAATAAGTGATAATATAGTGCCTCTATATATATATATCTTATATATATATTATTATACTTACTATGTTACCTACCTCATATCATAGCTAATGCGATATTTTATATACGAAAAGTTCTTAAGATCATATTGTATTTATTCTGAGATAAGCATTATAAATAAATTTTAGTGTCTTTATTGGGATTTTTTTTTTTTTTTTTTTTTACTTGTAAAATTAATAAAGTATAACTTTTTTTGTGTGATAGAGTATATATATATATATATATACCCTATTATTTTTACTTTTTTCATGTTAAAAAGCTCTCCAGAAATATCCAATACTATGGAACTCTCAAGGTACAGTTTACTCAAGAGAAATTAATAAAATTATAAGGAAAAATTTATAAAAAGAATTTTAAGAAATTTTTATAGATATAAACGTTCTGTATTAAAAATAAGGAAAATTTAAAAAAAAACAATAAAAAATTAAACATTTTTTTTTCTGTTTTAAGTTTAATTTTTAAAAAATTTACGTTGTTTATATAAAACAAACCATCCTCCCCAGCCTCCCCGGATCCCCAGTGACACAGTCTCTCCGTTAGCTGCACTTCTTTGTTCCTCTATAACATCTATGTGCAAAACTCCAATATCCCACAGAACACATTATCAACCATCAATACAGCACTAGAACACCCAAAAGAAAACAACAACAAAACTAACCATTGGGCAATTTAAAAAAAAACTGGGTTTTTTGTTTTTTTTTAAAAAAAACATCGTTTTTTCCAGGGTTGTTATCTATCTACCTATCTATATATATATACTAGCCCATGCCTCTACATCCAGGCTACTTATTATATCCTCAAGTACCTTCCATATTCTGCCCACCTGTTCTCCCGAGCTCCTCAATAGGCCTCCTTCTAAGACCTACATTCTATTTGACATCTCTCATATATAAACTTAGTGTCTCCCCAGCTAATCATAATACTCTCATATAGACTTTACTATTATATTTCTATAAGCTATACCATATGCCTATTACCTCATATATTCACTACTTCACTTTATCATTTACCCTATATTATACCTCTAATTAATATATTATTATATAGCACTAGTTCATTTTTATTATATCATCATATAACTCTATAATAATACTAATAATATATATATATATTTTTTTTAATATTATATACTTATACATATATATAACTAGATATTAATAGTTATAATTATATCAATGTATATATATAATTTATATTAGATATTTAATACTATAATAATAAATATCATATATAATATTATAAGTTAATATATTTATATATTAATATAACTAAATTATATATATTGTATTATGTTATCTTAATTATTTCATATAAACTTGTAGTCCTTCCAAAATCTTTCCAAAACAAATATCATATAACATTATATTATATATTTACATCATGTAATGAATATATGTGCTAATATACGTATTATAACGCTATAAAATATGATTATTTATCTCACTAATATCTCTAATATAAAATTAATATAAATAATAGTTAATCAAAACCATTATACTATAGATATATACTTAAT